>PVJC01001129.1:0-10772 GCA_004026665.1 Murina feae | reverse complement strand
TCGGTAGCCCCAGGCCACGTGAAATGAGATATGCTCTAGGTATAAAATAACACTAATTTTTAATAGATGGGTCAAGTAAATAGGTTAAAATGAACTTCACCTTTTTTTTTTTTAATGTGGCTTTTTAAAAAAATGTGGCTTTAATTAAATATGGGGCTTACATAGTCCTGGTCTAGATGAAAGGTTTTTGTCTTTATTCTAGAACAAACCCCAAGCCATTAGGCAGTTTACAGCAAGAGGTTGTCATAATCAGACTTGCATTTTCGAATTTTTTTTTGGGGGGTGGGGGATGAGGGATGTGTTTTTGTTTTACAAACCTCGCTGTCAAAATAACAAATAATACATTCTTCTAAATTATAGACAAATTTGAGGCTGAAAGGTAAAACTATAGTTTCAATGTAAACCCTATTAAAATACAGCGTATTTCACAGATCTAGAACAAATACTTCAAAAATGTACATGGAACCAAAAAAGACCCCGAATAGCCACATCAATCTTAAGAACAAAGTTGGAAGAATCACAATACCAAGTATCAAGTTATATACTACAAAGACATTGTAATCAAAATAGCTTGAAAAAACAGCAGCCTAGTACTGGCACATAGGTCAATGGAACGAAGACCCCAGAAATCGATCCAAGCCATTACCCTCAATATTTCACAAAGGAGACAAGAGCGCAGAATGGAGTAAAAACAGACTCTTCAATAAATGATATGGGAAAATTGGATGCAAAAAATACATGCAAAAAAATGAAACTAGACCACCACCTTATACCATACACCAGAATAAACTCAAGGTGGATAAAAGACTTAAAAGTTGTGAAACCATAAAAATCCTAGAAGAGCCCTGACCGGTTTGGCTCAGTGGATAAGAGCGTCGGCCTGCGGACTCGAGGGTCCCAGGTTCGATTCCGGTCAAGGGCATGTACCTTGGTTGCAGGCACATCCCCAGTGGGGAGTGTGCAGGAGGCAGCTGATTGATGTTTCTCATCAATGTTTCTAACTATCCTCTCTTCCTCTCTGTAAAAAAGTCAATAAAATATATATTTTTTAAAAAATCCTAGAAGAAACCATCAGGCAACAAAACCTCAGACATCTCTCGTAGCAACATGTTTACAGATGACATCTCCTAGGGCAAAGGAAACTAAGAAAATGAATGGACTACATGAAAATAAAACGCTGCACAGCAAAAGGAACCCACAAAATGAAAAGGGAGGGCATATTTGGCAACGATACATCTGATAAAGGGTTATATATATAAGAATATATAATATTCGTAATATATAAGAAACTCATACAACTTAACAAAAGGAAGACGAACCAATTAAATGAGCAAAGAACCTAAACAGACACTTCTCCAAAGTGGACATACAGATGGCCAAGAGACATGAAAAAATGCTCAAGGACACCGATCATCAGAGAGAGGCAAATCAAAATGACAATGAGGTATCACCTCACACCTGTCAGAATGGCTACCATCAACAAATCAGTAAATGACAAGTGCTGGTGAGGATGTGGAGAAGGGGAACCCTAGTGCACTGCTGATGGGAATGCAGACTGTGCGGCCATTATGGAAAATACACGAATTTCCTCAAAAAATTAAATGTGGAACTGCCATTTGACCCAGTGATCTCACCTCTAGGAATATAAGAAACCCAGAACACCAACCAGAAACTGCCCAAGTGCCCATTAGTAGATGAGTGGATAAAAAAGCTGTGGGACATTTACACCATAGAACACTGCAGCTGTAAAGAAAGATCTCTTACCCTTGGAGGACGTGGAGAGCATTATGCTAAGTGAGATAAGCCAATCAGAGTAAGACAAGTATCACATGACTTCACTCATGTGGAATCTAATAAAATAAATTGATGAACAAAATAGATCCAGAGACGCTGAAGCATGCAACAGAGTGCGGAATCTCAGGAAAGGCAGGGGAGCAGGTAGTGGGTGGGAAGAGGTCAACCAGAGAACTTGCATGCATACATATATGCATAACCCACGGACACAGACATAGGGTGGGGGAAGGCCTGGCATAGGGGGTGGAAGCTGGCTAGAAGGGGTCAATGGGGTGTGGGGAAGGGGACACATACTATTTTCAACAATAAAGATTTAATTAAACACAAATGCATTAAAATAAGCACAACCTCCCCTGGAGGGTAGTGAGCACCAGTGACGGCTGCTTGCTTTGTCTATTGCAGCTTTGATACTTGCTTACCCCGAAAAAATCTCTGGTCTGCTTGCTCTGCTCTTGACTACATCATTGGCAGTGGGGGTGGGTCACGGGCCTTATGGCTGCAGGGTCACTGCTGTAGCTCTCCCCCTCAGGCCCCTCCCCAATCCTCCTTGAGGCTCATGAAGGACATGAGCCTCAGGACTTCCACTCACCTTCGAGCTTCACCTCCTGTTGAGGTTCCACGGTGGGTCTGCTCTGTGCTCTGGTCAGCAAGCCCACCCCCATGCGCATGTCTGCACGAGCTACCAACCAACCAAACAGCAGATTCTAAAGCCTCAGCACATCTGAATCAGCATGAATCGTGTGCTCTCATTGGCCCAATGAGAGAGAGCAGGTGTTGGCCTATTTCACAGATGGGCAAACTGCTCAGGTGTGACTTGCACAGGATGGGTGGGACAAGTGGAGGGACAGAGTGGAATTCAAGGCTTCCACCTCCCTCCTCAGGCTGTCCACTGGGAGACAGTGCACCCACACCCTGTCAGACCCCAGGGTGGGGGTCAGCCCTTCTTGGAAAGGGTTAACAGCTGCTGCCTTGCAAATAAGAAAAAACAAATGCTTAGTATCTCGAACTGAGCAGGCTCCCCCACCTCCCCAGTTATATCTCCCTTTCCTCCCAGGCCCCTCAGCAGCAGTTGTGTGGGACAAAAAGCAGAAAGGCCCCCGACCCATACCTGGAAAGATGTATTTCAAACAATGGAGGATGCAAGGGTTGGAGCAGGGCAAAGTCCTGAGCAAGCTGCTGCCCCAAAGGCAGGCTGAGGACAGGAACCCACAGGTGTGTGTGTTGGGGTGGTGGGGGGTGGGGGGCTGATTCTCACCTTTCATCTAACCCTCTAATCACAGAAGACAGGGCAATGGACAGGCATCAGGGTGGGCCTCAGTAGCGTGATGCTGGAGGGGGACGTGGGGAGCACTACCCACAGGTTCTCATACTAAGCCGAGCGTTGGCATCACCTGAGAAAACTTAAAAGCGGGGGGTGCTGGCCCGGTGGCTCATTGGTTGGAGCACTGTCTCACATCAAAAGGTTGCCGGTTCAAATCCAAGTCCGGACACATACCTGGGTTGCGGGTTCGATCCTCGGTTGGTGTGTGGGAGGCGGCTAATTGAAGTTTCTCTCCCTCTTCCTCTCTCCCTCTCTCTCTAAAAGTCAACAGAAACATATCCTTGCCTGAGGATTTAACAAAGAGCAACCTGCCTGGCCCGTGGGCTCAGTGGTTGAGCATCAACCCAGGAACCAAAAGGTCACAGTTCAATTCCTGGTTGCAGGCTCCACCTCCAGTAGGGGGTGTGCAGGAGGAAGCCAATCGGTGTTTCTCTCTCATCCATATTGCTATCTCTATCCCTCTCCCGCTCTCTCTAAAAATTAATAAAAGCCTAATTAAAAATATAAAAGATAAAAGTGAAAACCCGTGACACCTGGCTTCCACCTTCTAAAGTGTCTGACGTGGTTGATCTGGGGTGCAGTCTGGGCCCTGGAACTTCTAAAAGGTCCCTGGTGGGTTTAAATGGTGGCGGAAGGTGGAGAACCACCAATCTGGCCAAACTGTTTAAGAAGCAAATGCAGAAAACCCAGTCCAAGAAAGGAAATGCTCCCCAGTAGTCATGGGCAGTGGGAAACAGGGCTAGATCTCGGCCCCCTGGTGGCCAGCCTGACGCTGTCGCCCAGCATGCCAGGGCGCCTTTCTGCCCAGGATGCAGTAAGGAGAACCCTGCAGAGCGGAGGAAGCAGCAAGCAGGGGGCCGCCTGGCCTGACCTGAGGGAGTGAAGAAAACGCACTTAGGCCAACCCAGCTGCCAGCCATACACAGAGCCCTCTGTCCCTCCTCACCTGAGTGGACCGGCATCGAGGTGACGTGGGACTGGAGATGAAAACAACAACATCAGCTCTGGCTGGTTCTGCTCAGTGGATAGAGCATCGGCATGTGAACTGAAAGGTCCCAGGTTCAATTCCGATTCCGGTCAGGGGCATATGCCCAGGTTGTGGGCTCGAACCCCAGGGGGGAGGGCAACAGATCAATGATTCCCTCTCATCATGGATGTTTCTACCTCTCTATCCCTCTTCCTTTCTCTCTGAAATCAATAAAAATATATTTTTTTAAAAAGAAAGAAAACACAACATCACTCGCCCGCTGTGTCCCTTCGCTCACTACCCATTCACTGATTCACGCACACATGCTCTCAACAGCACCCACCCTTTCTTGTGGAGGCCCTCGTTTAAAAAAAAAATCAAAGTATTGCTCTGTGTAACACGATTAAAAAGTCTAATAGGGCTGCAATCAGGACCCATTAGCAAGGAAGAAGCAAAAGTCTCGTTGGGGAGGCTGCCACCCCTTTCACTTATTTCTCTGGGCATTTAATGAGCTCTTTTATTTATGTGCTAGTTTTTTGTGGGTGTAGGAGAATAGCTTTTGGTTTTGATGCACTTTTCAACCTACATAAAAATTGCAAGAACATACACCCTTTACCAATGGTTAACATTTTGCCATATTTGCTTTAATTTTTATATATGTATATATGTGCATGTGCGTGTATATGGAGGGTGGGACAAACGTAGGTTTACAGTTGTGAGTACTTGAAACACAGAGCTTATTCTTACGTTGTTTTTTAATTACTAGAGACCTAGTGTATGAATTCATGCACGAGTGGGGTCCGGCCAGCCCACCCCGATTGGGCCAGGCCAGGGGTGGGTTGGGGAGGAGGAGCCATGGGCAGTTGGCCAGCCAGCCCACCCCCTGGTTGAACTCCCGGTTGAGGAGACAATTTGCATATTAGCCTTTTATTGTATAAGAATTGTATTATTTTCCATACTAGCAATTGTAAACGCACATGGAAAGCAGAGACAGTGCCTCTCTCCAGAGCAAAGGGCAGTAGAATAAAGATGTTTCACTGTGGTTCTGAATTTCCCTGGTGACGAGTGATGTTGAGCATCCTTTCGTGTGCTTAGTGGCCATCTGTATATCTTCTTTGGAGAAATGTCTATGCAAATCCTTTACACATTTTAAAATTGGGTTGTTTGTCTTTTTATTGTTGAGTTGTAATATATATATTTTTTTACATATTCTGATACAAGTCCCTGATCAGCTATAAGATTTACAAATATTTTCTCCCATTCTGTGGGTTGTCTTTTCACTTTCTTAAAAATAAATATATATACACACACATATGTATGTGTGTGTGTGTGTATGTGTATGTGTGTATTTCAGAGAGGAAGGGAAAGGGAGAGAGAGTTAGAAACATCAGTGAGTCATTAATCGGCTGCCTCCTGCATGCCCTCTGCTGGGTATTGAGCTCACAACCCAGGTATATGCCCTGACCAGAAATTGAACCCTGACCTCCTGGTTCACAGGTCAACACTCAGCCAGTGAACCATGCTGGCCGGGCTCCAGTTTCTTGATGTACATGTTTTTATGTTATTTGGTATGCATTTTGTCTTCTGGGGTCTTGAAGAAGATTAAGATCAAAAGAGATCAGAGATCTGCTCTGTCCCATATAATTCTTCCCGAGTTGAATTTTAACTTAAAAAAAATTATCTTTGATCTTTCAGCCTTGCCTCAGTTTTCTTTTGGTTTGCATGTGCCTGTGTATCTTTGCCCGTTTTTACAGTGTATAGCATTGTTTTCCGTATCTTGTCTAAGCATATGATCAGGGCTCAGTGAAGGTACATTTCCTTCCTTCTCTCTCTCCTGGTAGAATGCTCCTTCTCAGATCCGACCCTCCGGAGTAGCCACTGCTGAGTCCAAACTCCAGCCACATGCGGCCCCTCTGGGCACAGACTGAGCTTTGCCCACCCTTTCCATTCAGGGCATTGGTGGAGCAGGGCAGAGCTGCCATTCTCCTCATGTCCACCAGAGGGCGCGCCATTCCCACCTGAGTCTCCTCTGAGAACCAGCACTTTAATTAATCTCGTCTTTCCCAAACCTCCCATCTTTCCCAACAATACCTTCCGGCTTAAAGCCCCAGAACAGTACTCTGGTTTACCCAAGGAGCCTATCTTTGCATCCACCGCCACGTGAGCCATCCTGTGGGAAATCCGCCCGGTGCACCCTGGCGCCCTATGCAATACCTCTGCTGAATGGGAATACTTTCACCCAGCTCAGAAACACTCTATTTAGTGTTTAGCATGGTGCCAGGCACACAGTTAGTGCCTAACGAGGCCAGGCTTCCCCATGACTTCAAAGTCCTGCTGATGGCTCACCCCACAGCTCTCCTGAAAATTCTCCAGGCCTCAGGAAGACCCCCCCCGCCCTTCGTTCTCTCGGGCAATGCTGGTGGCGGGGCTCCTTGGGGTGTGGTGCCTTTGTGGCAGGTACAGACTTCACAGGCCCCAAAGTCAGAGGTGTGGTCAGTTTCCCTAATCGACTTTAACTTCCAGCGCAGTCGCCTCTGTTGCGTGGCGTGGGAACCTTCTCTCAGAGAACTCAGGGTTTCCTCAGCCATCCTGGTGTCGACTCCCTTTCTGCCTGGGGTTCCAGCTAGTGCTCCTGATCTTGGTCACTCTCAGGATCCCTGCTGGCATCTGTAAAGATGGCCTCTGGCCTCCTTGTCCATGCCTGCGTCCACCCTGCTAGTGCCCACACCTGCCAGCATTCACGAACAGGCCCGTGGGACACCCAGCCTCCTGTTTACTGTATCATCCCTTCTGGCGCCAGACCCCTCTCTCAGACATTTCTGCGGGAAACTTGGGGGAGGAGCCACACTGCCAAGTCTGCTTTACATGTAAACATGGGGAGGGAATTCTGAGAAGGTGGCAGCTACACACCCTCACCCGGGAGGCAGGCCCTCTCCTGCCAGCTCTCCAGCCCAGAGGGCGGGGTGGGGTGATGGGGGAGAGTGCTCTCCCATGCTCACTGTTTTCACGGAGGCAAAGACCTCAGCGTTGAGCTCAGCATTCCAGACTTAGCTCCTTCTGCTTCTCTCCGTTTCTTCTGGAACAGCCCTGCCTATTCCTGGGAATGACCTCGGTGCCACCTGGGTTGGGGCAGAGCGGGTGAAGGGGGGACGGGTGCATGCTGGGAAGGAAGCCCGGGGACGTTAGCAGGTAGCAGCCTGCCACACCTTCTACCTGTTCTCTGGGTCCCTGTGTACAGGCTGACTCAGCCCAGGGAGGTTTTGTGCTCCTGGTAGCGTGGAGGGTGGGGCCGAGGTGTTTTCTAGGGTTCGATCGATGTTCAGTCCTGTTTGAGAGGGTAGAGGACTCAGTGTACCTGGTTACACACAACAGAAAACAACTCTGGTTGACTACGGCCTAATAGGAATTTTCTGGAAGGGTAATGGGTGGCCCACAGAATCACGGGGTAGGCTAGAGAACCAGGCTCATCAGTTGGGCAAGGACCCTGAAAGCAGGGCGGCGAGACCACAGGCAGGGACTCGTGAGGATGGGCCTGCTGACATCACGGCCCCAGCTGCCCCGAGCTGCCCTCCCCGCCCTCCACAGCAGAGGAAATGCCTCAATGGTCCCAGCTGTTCTGTGACCCTCCATCAGGGTCAGAGTCCTGGGGGGCCTGGGCCCAGGCTGAGTGCCCCCCAGCTCCCTGAAGGCTCTGGGAGAGGGATTCTGGCCCGGTTCCACTTCCGCAGGATCCAGCCCCTCCCATGGCTGTTTGGATGCGAAGGAACCACAAACAACTGCCTTTCACGCTGTCGAATTCCTGAGCGCAGGAGGCAGCTCAAACCTGCCTCCCGGGCAGCCTTGTACCTGGAGATCGGCTGGCGCCTGCCACTCAGGCTGCCCTCGGGCTGCCCAGCAGTGACGTGGCAGGGACTGACTCGGTGCTTCTCGCTGCTCCTTACACGGGCTCCTCTCCGTGGCTGGCGCGGCAGCGAACTCTGCACAGTGTGCCGGGCCCGTGCTTGGCGTTGACCATCCCGTTGGGTCTTGCCCTTGCAATTACCACCGTTTCTGCAAGGGGGAAACTGAGGCCTGTGGTTCAGTCGCCTTCTAAGTTCACTCGGGTCTAAAGGAACGGGGACTTGAATCCAGGCAGCCCGTCTCCGGAGCTCGGCTGGAGGGGGACCCTGCAACCCGGGGGGGACAGGCGTTAAACATCAGACAGTAAACACAGGGCTGGCCCATGATTACCGGGAGCAAAGAGAGAAGACGCTCCCAGCAAGGTCTCTGTGATGAAGGAGTTCGCCAGGCAAAGAGCAAGGGGAAGGGGCGACAGCAGGCGCCAGGGCCTGAGGCAGGAGAGAGCTGACTGTGCTGGGGGGCGGGTGGCCACCCCTGTCTCATTATTGCACCATCCTGTGGCCCGGTCTCCCCACTTCTGCTCAGCCCAGTACTGATTCTCCACCAGCCAGTGACCCTTTCACTACCCGAGTCAGGTCATGCCTGGCGCGACTTCTCACTGCTCAGGGGAAGAGCCCAAGCCTCCACAGCCCGCCCCTGTGGCCCCTGTGGCCCCTGCGACTGTCCCCTCCCTCCCTGGGCTGCAGTCACCGGCCCTGGACTCCCTCCAAAGCACACCAGGTGCGGCCTGCCTCTGGCCTTGGCCCGTCTGTTCCCTCAGCCCAGAATGTTCTTCCCACATACCCACAGGTCTCCCCCACCCACAGGCGTGCCTGGGCACGCTCTGGTCCCCAACAGAGGGCAGGAGCCACGGAAAGCACAGCCTCCTGCTCACATCCTACTGTCCCACGTGAGTCACCCGGCCCAGCGGGGTCCAAGGCCGAGGGCACTAGGACCGTGGGGGCCGCATGCAGAGAGGCAGGAGGGCCCTGGTGCACTTGACCAAGACCCTTTGACTGGAGCTCAGAACTCTCCCCTCCCCCTGGCGAGGGACCTCCCCTCCAGGATCACTCCTCCAGTCCCCATCCCGTTCCAGCCACAAACACCCATCACCACCCGCTATGCGCAGGCCTGTCTGAGCCCTACCACTGAATGTGTGTGTGTGTGTGTGTGTGTGAGCAACAGGAGGGAAGGGCACAGATAACTCGTTCTTGTATTTAGTTCTTTGGCTTCCAGATAGCAAGGAAGCACATGGGACCTGGAGAGAGAAGCGTGCATCTTCCTGAGGTCCGGCTGGGGCGGAGGTCCCTGTTGGCAGTGAGGGCTGGGGCCGGCCGTCTCTTTGGAGGGCAGTGAGTTGTTCCATGTGTAACAGAAAGAGGGAAGGCCTGTTCTGCCACCAGGTGGGCAGCCTGCGGCAGGGACTGGTTAGCCACTCGCCCAGCCTGACCCCTCTGCCCCACCTGCCTTGCAGTTAGATGTCGCCATGGGCAGGGCTGAGGACTAGATGCTTGTGTGCCCCTCCAATTCCCGTGTGGGGACCCTCACCCCCAGTGTGATGGTAGCAGGTGGGGCCTTTGGGAGGTGATTAGGTCAGGGCTGGAGCCCCATGACCAGGATGAGTGCCCTTCCAAAGAGACCCCTGGGAGCCCCCTCACCCCATCCGCCACTGTGAGGCCACAGGGAGAAGAGCCGCCTGTGGGCCTGAAAGGGGGCTCTGACCAGACCCGAGCCTGCTGAGCCTGGATCTTAAACTTGCCGGCCTCCGAACTGTGAGACATACACGTGTACAGTGGTTTGCAAGCCCCCGTCTGCAGTGTCTGTTACAGCAGCCCCGATGGACTAGGCCCGAGTCCTCGCCAACGAGGGGTTGGAAGTGACGTAGGTGTCTCCCATAGAAACCACATGGCCTCCCACACCGTCTCCACCTTCTCTCCAGGTGGCTGGCTGGCGTGGATGCCCCAGGCCCCCGGGGAGGCCCCGTGGGGAAGATGGCAGCGGCTGACCTCTTGGCTAGACCACAGTGTCAGTTGCATTTTATGTGAAGACACTTCTATTACACGAAGCCACTGAAACCTGGGGTTGGCATCAGAGCAGTGGGCAGCACTCTCCTGAGGCAGAGAGGGAGCATGGAGCGCGGACGAGCCAGTGCAGGCAGAGGGGCGGGGGGGGCGGGGTTGGGCAGGACTCTGGGGAACACTGACTTTTTAAAAATATATATATTTTTATGGATTTCAGAGCAGAAGGGAGAGAGAGAGAGAGAAAAACATCAATAATGAGAGAGAATCCTTGATTGGCTGCCTCCTGCATGACCCACACTGCGAATAGAGCCTGCAGCCCAGGTATGTGTCCGACTGGGAATAGAAGACTGACCTCCTGGTTCATAGGCCGATGCCCAACCACTGAGCCACACCAGCCAGGCATCTTGCACCACTCGGATTGGATTGAGGGCCCACCCTACCCCAGTATGACCTCATTTTAGCTGATTACCTCTGCAACAGCCCTATTTCCAAATAAAGCCACATTCTGAGGTGCTGGGAGTCAGGACTTCAACATGTCTTTTTGGAGGACACAGTCCTACCCATACACGCCGTGAGTTATTTCCCTAACACCCCCCCACGCTGAACACCCGCTGCCATTCTTCCCTCAGCCTACCCCCACCCCCACCATGCGCCGCCCCCTCAGCCACACACACGGCCCCCAGCCCAGCAGGCCTGGCCTGTAGGCACCTTCACAGCCCGTGACTCAGTGACCAGCAGACCTCCCTCCCAGAATGCATTGTGAGTGGAATGTGTGATGATGCTGTGGTTAG
>PVJC01001128.1:0-100666 GCA_004026665.1 Murina feae | reverse complement strand
TCCGCAAATCAATAAACGTGATACATCACATAAACAAATTGAGAGATAAAAACCACATAGTCATATCAATTGATGCAGAAAAAGCATTTGACAAAATACAACACCCATTTTTGATAAAAACTCTCAGCAAGGTGGGAATAGAAGGATCATACCTCAACATAATAAAAGCCATATATGACAAACCCACAGCCAACATCATACTCAATGGGCAAAAACTAAAACCATTTCCCCTTAGAACAAGAACAAGATAGGGATGTCCACTCTCACTACTCCTGTTCAATATAGTATTGGAAGTTTTAGCCATCGTGATTAGACAAGAAGAAGAAATAAAAGGCATTCAAATTGGAAAAGAAGAAGTAAAACTGTCCTTATTTGCAGATGACATGATATTGTACATAGAAAACCCAAAAGACTCTATTAAAAAACTATTAGACTTAATAAATGAATTTGGCAATGTAGCAGGATACAAAATTTCTTTTCTTTTTGTATAAATTTTAAGACAGAGTAGAAGGTGGGTCAATTAGCAGTATTACATAATTTGTTGCATTACTTAGTCTTTTCACTTTTCATCTGAGAGCCTAGAGCTAATCAGGCCCTAAGAAAGTCACACCAATAAATATGTATGCAAATTTAGGAAATATACCTTAATAACAAAATTATTAGTTTCCATTGAGAAATAACTATCATAAAAATCAACTCTATTACCTTTCAAATCATAACCACTTAGCTTTGGCTGAAACAATGTGAAAGCACAAGGAATA
Source organism: Murina feae (assembly GCA_004026665.1). Taxonomy (NCBI): domain Eukaryota; kingdom Metazoa; phylum Chordata; class Mammalia; order Chiroptera; family Vespertilionidae; genus Murina; species Murina feae. Next base: position 99,905 of record PVJC01001128.1, on the reverse strand, counting down.
CTTTCAATGCATCAACTATCCCAAAAATAATAATAACATTTGTATGCTCTCCTAAAATTTTTAATATATTTTTCATTATTGAAAGTATTACAGATATCTCCCATTACCCTCCTCGCCCCCTTCTCACAGCCTCTACCCACCCCATCCCCAGGTAGTCAGTACCCTATTGCCTATGATCATGGGCCATGCATATAAGTATATAAATTATTTGGTTTATCTCTTCTCATTCCCCCTAATCCTATCTTGATGTATGTCAGTCTGTTCTGTGCCTCTATGCTTTGAGTTTTATTTTGTTGGTCAATTTATTTTGTTCACTAGATTCTACAAATAAGTAACATCATGTGACACTTGTCTTTCTCAGATTGACTTATTTTACTTAACATAATATTTTCCAGATCCATCCCATGCTCTTCCAAAAGGTAAGAGATCCATCTTTTTTACAGCTGCACAATATTCCATAGTGTAAATGTCTCACAGCTTTTTTATCCATACATCTACCAATGGACACTTTGTCTGCTTCCAAATCTTAGCTATCTAATCTAATAAAAGCATAATATTGAAATTGACCGTTTCTATGGGATGCCTAAGCCACGCCCACCAGCCAATCAGAGTGGCTGTATGCAAATTAACCCAGCCAAGATGGAGGCCAGCAGGCCCCAAGGCGGGTGCAGTGCAGGCGTCAAGGTAAGCAGGGTGAGCAGGGCAAGTGACAGGCCGGGGTGTGTGTGGGTAGGCAGGGCCAATGTGCGGGTGGTGGGTGGTGTGTGTGAGTGGGCAGGGTGCTATGGGTGGGTGGCAGGCCGCAGGTTGGGTGGGTACAGGCCAGGCTGAGGGATCCCCAAGTGCACAATATACTGTGCACCAGGCTCCTAGTTATAAATAAAACGGCTAGGAACATAGGGATGCATATATCCTTTCAGATTGGTGTTTTGAGTTTTTGAGGATATATTCCCAGAAGTGGGATCACTGTGTCAAACAGAAGTTCCATTTTTCATTTTTTGAGGAAACTCCATACTGTTTTCTATATTGTCTGCACCAATCTGCATTTCCAGCAGCAGTGAACTAGTGTTCCCTTTTCTCCACATCCTCTCCAGCATGTATTGTTTGTTGAAGATAGCCATTCTGACAGCTGTGAGGTGATATCTCATTGTGGTTTTAATTTGATTTTCTCTGGTGATTAGTGACTTTGAGCATTGTCTTATATGTCTCTTGGCCACTTGTTTGTATGTCCACTTTGGAGAAGTGCTTATTCAGGTCTCTGCTCATTTTTAATTGGATTGTTTATATTCTTTTTTTTGAGTTGTATGAATACTTTATATATTTTGGATATTAACCCCTTATCAGATATATCACTGGCAAATATGTTCTCTCATACAGTGGGTTTCCTTTTCATTTCGATGGTGGTTTCTTATACTGAGCAGAAGCTTTTTATTTTGATGTAGTCCCATTTGTTTATTTTTGCCTTAGTTTCTTTTGTCCTAGGAAATATATCCATAAACATTTTGGTATGCGAGATGTTTTAAATTTTACTGCCTATATTCTCCTCTAAGATTTTTATGGTTTCATGCCTTACAATTAAATATTTTATCCATCTTGAGTTTATTCTTGTATATGGTGTAAGTTGGTGGTCTAGTTTCGTGTTCTTGCATGTGTCTGTCCAGTTTTCCCAGCATCATTTTTTTGAAGAGACTGTCTTTATTCCATTGTATATTCTTGCTTCTTTTTTCAAATATTAATTGACTGTAATGGTGTGGGTCAATTTCTGAAGTTTCTGTTTGACCCCTTAGTCTATACACCTGTTCTTGTGTCAGTACCAGGCTTTTTGGGTTATAATGGCTTTGTAGTGTACTTTGATAGCCAGTATTGTGATGCCTCCTACTTCGTTCTTCTTTCTCAAGATTTCCAGTTATTTGGGGTCTTTTATGGTTCCATATACATTTTTGGAATATTTGTTCTAGCTCTGTGAAGTATGCCATTGTTATTTTAATAGGGATTGCATTGAATCTATAGATTTCTTTGGATAGTCTAGGCATTTTAACTATGTTAATTCTTCTATTTCATGAACATGGTACATAGTTCTTTTTATTTATATCTTCCTCTATTTCTTTTTTCTATGTCCTATAGTTTTCCAAGTACACACCTTTTACTTCCTTGGTTAAGTTTATTCCTAGGCATTTTATTTTTTAAATTTTTATTTATTGATTAAGATATTACATATGTGTCCTATCCCCCCCCCATTGGCCTCCTACCCACACCCCACTCTTCCCTCATGCCCTCACTCCCCTGGTGTCTATGTCCATTGGTTATGCTTATATGCATGAATAAAGCCCTTTGGTTGATCTCACCCCCTAACCCCCACCCTTTCCTACCTTCACTCTGAGATATGATGGCCTGATCAAGGCTTCTCTGTCTCTGGATCTGTTTTTCTTCATCAGTTTATGTTGTTCATTATATTCCACAAATGAGTGAGATCAAATGATATTTATCTTTCTCCAACTGACTTATTTTGTGGAATCTTAATTTTTGTTGTTGTTGTTGCAATGGTAAATGGGATTGCTTTTTTAGTTTATCTTTTTGAGAGTTCAGTATTGATGTATAAAAATGCCATTGATTTCTGGTTATTGATTTTGTATCCTGCTATCTTGCCAAATTCATTTATTAAGTAAAGTATTTTCCTGGTGAAGTCTTTCGGGTTTTCTATGTACAATATTATTTTATCTGTGAATAATGACAGTTTAATATCCCCTTTTCCAATTTGAATGCTGTTTATCTCTTCTTCTTGTCTGATTGCTGTGGCTAGGACTTCCAGCATTATTCTATATAATAAAAAGGAAATATGCAAATTGACCCTCACTCCATCACGCTGTCACAAGATGGCCGCACCCACAGCAGAGGAAGGGTTCCCAAAACACAAGATGGTTGCTCCCACAGCAGAGGTGGGTTCCCATAATGAGCCATAACAAGTGATCATTAGGGACCTGAGGCTGTGTGGTGCTGGGCTGGGATGGGGGACCTCAGGCTACAACTCCTACCCTGCCACAGGGCCAGAGACCTCAGGCCATGCCTCCCACCCTAGTGCTGGGCCAGGGGACCTGAGGCCACACCCCTGGCTCAGTGGGGCTTGATGGACCTCAGGCTGCACCCCTTTCCCCGGCGCTGGGCCGGGGGACCTGAGGCTGCATCCCCTGCCCAGCAGGTCTAGACAGGGGATCAGAGGCTGTGCCCCCCCACCTAGTGGGGATTGATGGGGGACTTGAGGCTGCGCCTCCTTCCCAGCGCCAGGTCAGGGGACTTGGTGGTGGTGGGGCCGGCTGGGTATGGGTCTCACATGATTTTGAGGCACACGTGGGTGGATGAGGACTTAACTCTGGGTCACATGGCATGCCCCAGACTCTGACTGGAGGAAGATTTCCATATACATTTTAGTAATTTTCTTTCATCTCTGACACTTCTATTATAGCGAAAGGGCAAATAGCAATATTAAAATATTTCCTCTAATTCCCTTTTACTGTGCACGAATTTTGTGCACTGGGCCACTAGTGCTGCATAAGAGTGGTGAAAGCAGACATTTTTGTCCTATTCCTAATCTTTTAGGGAAACGCTTTTAGTTTTTGTCCATGAAGTATGATGTTGGCTGTAGGTTTGTCATATATGTCCTTTATTATGTTGAAGTATGATTCCTCTATTCTCACTTTACTGAGAGTTTTTATCTAAAAAGGGTGCTGGATTTTGTTGAATGCTTTTTCTGCATCTATTGATGTGATCATTTGGTTTTTATCTTTCAATCTGTTTATGTTATGTATCATGTATATTGATTTGTGAATATTGTTCCAGCCTTGCACTCCTAGAATAAGTCACATTTGATCATGGTTTATGATCTCTTTAATACATTGCTGGATAAGATTTGCTTATATTTTGTTGAGGATTTTAGCAGTTTTGTCCATCAGGGATATTGGCCTGTAATTTTCTTCCTTTATAGTGTCTTTATCTGGTTTTGGAATTAGGATAAAATACTGGCTTCATAAAAAGAGCTTGGAAGTGTTCCTTCCTCAAGTCCATCAGTTGTTATTGGCCTACTCAGGTTTTCTAATTCTTCCTGATTGAGTTTTTGAAAATAGTATAGTTCTAGGAATTTGTGCATTTTCCCCAGGTTGTCCAGTTTGTTGGCAAATAGTTGTTCATAGTATTTGCTTACTATCCTTTGTATTTCTGTTGTATCCATTGTTAAATAGCCTTTCATTTCTGATTTTATTTATTTGGTTCTTCTCTCTGTTTCTTAATGAGTGTGGCTAGTGGCTCATCAATCTTGTTTATCTTTTCATATAACAAGCTCTTGGATTTATTGATCTTATGTACTATTTTTTAATGTCTATGTCATGTATTTTCTAGCTGATCTTTATTCTTTCCTTCCCTCTACTTTCTCTGAGCTTTTCTTGCTGTTCTTTTTAAAATTCATTTAGTTATAGGGTTAGACAGTTTATTGGTCTTGTTTCCTGAGGGAGGACTATAGTGCTATGAACTTCCCTCTTAAGACTGCTTTTGCTATGTTTCATAGGTTTGGGGTGGTTGTGTGTTTATTTTCATTTGTTTCTGGGAACTTTTTAAATTTCTTGCTTTATCTCATTGGTAACCCATTCATTGTTAACTAACAGTCTATTTAGCCTCCATATATTTGAGGTTTTTCTATTGTAGTTGATTTCTAACTTCATGTCATTGTGATCCAGGAAGATTGAAGATCTTTTTCAATTTGTACAGACTTGTTTTGTACCCTAACATGTAGTCTATTGCTTTGGGGTAAAATGTTCTATAAATATCAGTTAGATCCATCTGATCTAGTGTGTCATTGAAGGCTTCTATATCCTTGTTCATTTTTGTCTTGAAGATCTAGCCAGTGATGTCAGTGGGGTGTTAAAGTGCCCTACTATGACTGCATTGTAGTCAATCTCTCCCTTAAAGTCCATCAAGAGTTTGTGTTTTTGGTTTTGTTTTTATAATGTACTTGGGTACTCCTATATTGGGCTCATTCGTGTTTACAAGGATTACATTTTCTTGTTGAATCATTCCCTTTAGTATTATGCAATGGTCTCTTGTTATGGCCTTTGTTTTGAAGTCTATTTTGTCTGACATGAGAATTGCTATCCCTGCTTTTTATTCCTTTCCATTTGCATGGAATACATGTTTCTATCCCTTCACTTTCAGTCACTCTGTATCTTTTGCTCTGAGGTGTGTCTCTTGTAGACAGTATATATATATAGGTTATGTTTTCTTATCCATTCAGTTACCCTATATCTTTTGACTAGAGCATTTAATCTATTTATATTTAAGGTTATTATTGATAGGTATTTGTTTATTGTCATTTTATTTTTTATACTTATGATCCTCTCTCTGTTTATTTTCTCTACTTCTTAAAGCAGGCCTTAAACTTTTATTGCATTGCTGGTTTAATGGTAATATACTCATTTTAGCTTTTTGTCTGTAAAGCCTTTTATTTCATGTTCAACTTTAAATTACAGCCTTACTGGATATAGTAGTCTTGGATTTATGCCCTTGCTCTTCATTACTTCAAGTATTTCATGGAATTTCCTTCTGTTCTGAAGTGTTTCTATTGAGTTGACATTCTAATGGGAACTTCTTTGTATGAAATTTTCTCTCTCTTGCTGCCTTTAAGAATCTTTCTTTTTGTTCATAATATTTGCCATTTTAATTATGATTTTTCTAGGTATGGGTCTATTTGGTTCATCTTGATTGAGACTCTCTGTATCTCCTTAAACAGGTTCTCTGTTCCTTGCTCACCCTCTTCCTCTTTTGGAATACCAATAATGTGGATGTTAGTACATTTCATGTTGTCTCAGAGCTCCCTCAAGATACCTTCCTGCTCTTTTGTCTGTGTGCTGCTGTAATTGGGTATTTATTTCTACTGTTACTTTCAAATCACTGATTCAGTCCTCTGCTTCACGCAATCTACTTTTAATACTTTCCAATGTGTTCTTAATGTCAGATATAACATTCTTCATTTCTGTATGGTTCTTGTTCATGATATTTCCCTTTTCATACTGTTGCAATTTTCACTAAGTTCCTTAAGTATCTTTATAACCATTGCTTTGAATTCTGTCTGATATGTTGCTTGCCTCCATTTAATTAGTTCTTTTTCTGGCAATTCCATATTTTCTCTCATTGGGGGTTATTTCTTTGTTTCCTCATTTTATATGTCCCTTTATATTTGCTTCTATCTATTAAAGCTGTTATGTCTCCCAGTCTTTGTGGGATGTCCTTATGTAGAAAGTGTCCTGAGGGGTCCCATTGTGCAGTGTTCATCTGAGCTGGATGCGCTTGAAATGCCCCTTGTGTGCATTATTTGGGCTCTCCTGTTGTAATTGGGACATAATTTTTGATGTCCTAATCACGGGAAAGATTTTCCTTCTGACTCATTGCAAGTGTTATTCTACTTCAATGTCTTATGGCCAGCCCTTTTGTGCCTCCACCATTCCTACCAGTCTCTATATGGTCTTCACTTTCTGTCCTTCGTTATCAGAAATCTCTCCAGGTAGTTGTCCTTTGATTATTCAGGATTTTTGTGTGTGTGTGTATTTTAGTTTTAATTCTACTTTGGACATTGGAGCATGTCTGTGTAGAATCCATTAATCTTTCATGGGCTCCTTGTATTGACTTAAATCCTTACGTTAGGTGTAAAAATCTATAAAACTCCTTAGTTTATGTCTCTTATGGGATTATAAAACAAATTCAATACATATATAACCACATAATCAATAAATACAAATTAATATCATAAATTTAATAAGTAATGTTGCTTTGTTGATACTAATTTTATATTTGATCCAGTGGTAATAGTATAGCTACATATATTAAAAGTACAACACACTTGTTTTTAACTTTAAACTAAAAATCAATGTTAATTCTATAAAGCTATCATTGTGTTCTTATAATGATATAGAATCAAAAACAAGACTTTTCTAAGTAAACTGCTTGATTAATTGTAGTAATATCAGTGTTATATAAGGCAGAATGTTAGAGCAATAAGAGCATGACTGTTGAATTAGACAGCTCTGATTTTGCCTTTGACCTATGCCACTTACTGATTATAATCTGTGGAATACCACTTTCTCTGACTCTGTCTCCTCACCTATAATAATTGCTACTTGAAAAATTGTGAAGCTTATAAAACTTAATAAATACATAAAGTCCCAGTATGATCATGATATTTAGTAGATATCCAATAACTATTAGCCACAACCATTTAATTTCTTTTGGATTAAATATTTAAATGTTTATCATATGTTGCATTGCATAATTGCATTTACATAAAAAGCACTTACTAATATATTTAATAATTTTTCTACATTTCTAAGATAAAGAAAAGTAGCTTTTCAGAAGCCATATTAGCATAACAGTCAGATTTTCTGGATGAATATTTGTGAGAGAGGTCACAGAACTTATGTGCTGCAAATAATTTTAAATAAAAAACATGATCTGACTTTCAGTGTTCCAAATAAGTCATTTCATACATTCACAGTGATTTTTTTGTTTTCTCGTGCCAGAAACTTTAATAATAAAAATATCCTACTTCTTGTGATTTTAAATACATCTTCAGTCCTAGAACTGTGGTCAGTGATAATAGCAAAAACATATTGGATGAGTGCAATAATGCAAAAAAGTATTAGATTATATAATCAGTCTTATATAAATCAGATCTTATCTATTTCCATATTTATAAATAATTTCAAAGAAACAGTCACAAGGAAAAAATAAAGCAGAAAGAGGTCCAAGACCACAAAAATAACTATCCAGGCCTTTTCTTATCACATCAGGATGCACAACTAGCACACATTACAATTGAGGTCTCTAAAGGGATATGTAACAACATCAATTACTGAGGAGGAGCCGTTTTTTACATGAAATTTTATTGTTTTGTATTCAGATAATCATATCCCATAAATCCATGGATTCCACATTATTTTTCTATTAGAAATTTAAATAATTGATCAATTCTTGCCAAAAGCATTCCCAAGATAGGAACTCTCCCACTAGCAAATGTCATCAGTTTACTTGCCAGAAGAAACTGTCATTAGTATGTTTAAAGTAAGTTTGATTGGGTCTCTTTCTCCTGTATTTCATGCCTGCTACTTAACTACTTCTTAGTTGGACAGTAAGATAAAAAAAATTGGCACTTAGTCAGCCCTTTAAATGAATGAAGAGCCAAAAGTGAGCCACATATGGAGACAGTCAGCCCATAAAGACTGTTGATAAATCATGACCACTGGAATGAGGCAAAGTCAGAATTAATACAAAGAGTAGAACCAAAACATGGCTGAAGAAAAGGCAAGTGTGTAACTAGGAATGGAGGTTGTACCCTAAATGGAAGTTGATACAAAGAAGTATTATCTAGTGAGGCAAAAAATGAAGAGTACTGGAAGAAAATAGCCATGAGATGGAAAGGTCAAGGATCTAAAGAACTCGGAGGGTAGATTAAGGTAAAGCTCAGAAATTCCTCAAGACGCCTGGCAATCAATGGCACTGTAATAACAACAACCTTCTGCTCTACATGCTACTATAGCAAGAGCCCTTTTCAGACTGAAAAGGAAATTGTACATTTAGAAATTGTGCCTTTATAACAAGCCTTTTCAACCACATACAGCATAATCATAAACCATAAAAATGTTTTTGAGGAACTCAAAAACAGAATTTTTCTTGGTTTCTCTCTTTTGTTCCTGTTTCCTACTTTATGCCTACGTTTAATTGCATACTTTCCTTTTTGCTAAGATTTTAATTTCATTCATAGCACTTTGTTATCTCATTTAACCTTGATTATAAATTAACTTGTCTAGCCTTCACTCTCTGTACCTTCCATAAATAAAAATTAATACTCATTCAGGATGGTCTATCCATTCCTAACCACACTGGAGCCTATCCCATACTACATTACCCCAATCCTCAATCCCAATCAATAATATCTAATTGATACCATTTCTTGCTTAGAAATGAGATTTCCCAGCTGCCTTTAAAGAAACATCAGAGCCCTGACTGGTTTGGCTCAGTGGATAGAGCGTCGGCCTGCAGACAGAAAGATCCCAGGTTTGATTCCGGTCAAGGGCATGTACCTTGGTTGCAGGCACATCCCCAGTAGGAGGTGTGCAGGAGGCAGCTGATCGATGTTTCTCTCTCATTGATATATCTAACTCTCTATCCCTCTCCCTTCCTCTCTGTAAAAAATCAATAAAATATATTTAAAAATAAATAAATAAAAGAAACATCAGAAAGAATGAGTCCAAGTCAAAGTAGGTTGATATATCTAATTAAAATTATAGTCTTGTAATCTTAGGTTAGCTGATTCAGACAACACACCTTCATTGAGAATCTACTAAATACCAGGTTCTAGGCTGCTGCATTTACAGTCACTATGCATGAACCCATCTTTTTTCTTTTAATGAAATAGTTTTATGATTTTTTTTCTGGTTTATTATATACAATTTCTAAGACATCTAAAATACTGTGTGAATGTTGATACTATGGGGAGCCAGGACATGACATTCATTGAATAGATTCCTCAGAGACTTACTGTCAACTGTATAAAAATTTATTTTTATAATGCAATGTTTCAGTTCATTGCCCGCAACATCAAAGCCCCAAGATCAGAGAGAATGCAAAATAGTTTTTAACTGATACTTAAGAAGAAAAACATACACTCAACCCCTTAGAATGTCTTTGAAGAAAAATAAATTACTCAATATTTTTTATCTTTTTATGTCCAAACAGTAAAGTCCTGTGGTTAACAGTCAGTTAAACTAGTTGCCTAGCAATTAATCTGATTGCTTGCTGAACATTTATTTTTCTTGTCACTATTATTTTATGAAAAAAAAAAAAACCTAAAATATATAAAGTCACCTACCTACAAAAGCAAAAAGAATTGGTAATATGAACCCAAGGAACTTCCTGGAATAAATTATAAGAAATAAATACATTTACATACATTTGACTACTTAGTGAAGCAGATCAATTATACAGTTCCCAAAAGCCAACTTAGTGATAGAAAATTATTTCAAATAGTTTTTAGTTTGTTTGTGTGTGTGCGTGTTTTTTAAAATATATTTTATTGATTTTTTACAGAGAGGAAGAGAGAGAGAGATAGAGAGTTAGAAACATCGATGAGAGAGAAACATTGATCAGCTGCATCCTGTACACCCCCTACTAGGGATGTGCCCAAAACCAAGGTATGTGCCCTTGACCGGAATTGAACCTGGGACCTTTCAGTCTACAGGCCGATGCTCTACCCACTGAGCCAAACCGGTTAGGGCTAGATTTTAGTTTTTTAATTATGTATAACCCTGTGATAGCAGTTTGAATTTTAGTATAAATTGAGAAGTAAAAGAAAAAAAAACTGTAAGGTATGTTACTCAAAAGAGCAAGTATAAGGAAGACTACATACACAATTGCTTATTCCATAATAGTGAAAATCCATTTGAGCAACTGCACAAGTACATTCATTGTTTTATATTTAGACATTTATTTTAATATGTGGAACTGAAATCATCTGTATCAATCAGGAGGAAAGAATGAATAAAAAGCATATAATCACCTTAAAATTCAAAGTAATTTTCACCCAGAATGACTTAACATGAAGATATATATTTAAACAGTACAAAGAAAATAGTTAATTCTTGTGCTTGTTTTTAAGTTATGGACTTAGAAGTAAACTCATTTGACTTCCTGGATAGTATTATGCCTTCTTCAGCTTTCATTATCTCTCTGATCTGGAAGTAGATGTTGAGGAGCCAAATTCTACTTTTGAATCTCATTTGCAAAAGGAATTAACCTCTTTTCTTTACCTCACAGGACTCAGCTCCACCATCACTCTATCCTTTTCTTGTGAATCAATTTCTCTTATGCTTTGTTTACCTTGAAGGAGTTATGGATATAATAACTGTTAAAAAGCATACAAACAAAAAAATCACACAACAGGCTCAAACTAGAGTCACTTATGCTAAGCCCACTATCACCAAACCAAGTCTTTTTTAAAATAAATCTTTATTGGTCAGATTATTACAGATGTTCCTTTTTTTAAAAAAAAACCCATAGCTCCCCTCCATCTGATCCTCCTCCACCCCATGCCCTTACCCCCACCACTGTCTTCATCCATAGATGTAAGATTTTTGTCCAGTCTCTTCCCATAACCCTCACACCTCCTTCCCCCTGAGAATTGTCAGTCCATTCCCTTTCTATGCCCTTACTTCTATTCTATTCACCAGTTTATTCTGTTCATCAGATATTTCTATTGAGTGAATTGTTATATTCACTGGTTGATAGGTATTTGTTGTCACTTTGTTGTTCATAATTTTTATCTTTACCTGTTTCTTCTTCTTCCTCTTCTTAAAGAATGCCCTTCAACATTTCAAATAATCCTGGTTTGGTGGTAATGAACTCCTTTAGCTTTTTCTTGTCTGTGAAGCTCTTTATCTGACCATCAATTTTACATGATAGCTTTGCTGGGTAGAGTAGTCTTGTTTGTAGGTTCTTGCTATTCATCACTTTGAATATTTCTTGCCACTCCCTTCTGGCCTGCATGGTTTCTGTTGAGAAATTAGCTGATAGTCGTATGGATACTCCCTTGTAGGTAATTAACTGTTTTTCTCTTGCTGCTTTTAAGACTCTCTCTTTGTCTTTTGCCCTTGGCATTTTAATTATGATGTGTCTTCGTGTGGTCCTTTTTGGATTCCTTTTGTTTGGGGTTCTCTATGCTTCCTGGACTTGTAAGTCCACTTCTTTTACCAGATAGGGGAAGTTTTCTGTCATTATTTCTTCAAATATGTTTTCAATATCTTGCTCTTTCTTTTCTTCTGGCACCCCTATAATTCTGACGTTGGTACGCTTGAAGTTGTCCCAGAGGCTCCTTACACTGTCTTCGTATTTTTGGATTCTTTTTTCTTTTCTGGTTGGCTGTTTTTTGCTTCTTAGTATTTCATATCTTTGACTTGATTCTTGCAATCCTCTAGTATGCTGTTGGATCTCTGTATATTATTCTTTATTTCAATCAGTGTAGGCTTAATTTCTGATTGATTCTTTTTCATTTTTTTGGTATTCTCATTAAGACCCTTGAAGGTCTCACTTAGCTCCTCAGAGGTTCATAGAAGATTCCTGAGTAGCTTTATAACTGTGGTTCTGAACTCTATATCCAGTAGTTTGCTTTCCTCCATTTCTGTCATTTGTGATCTGTTTCTTTGTCTCTGCATTTTGGCTGCTTCTCTGCGTTGATAGAGTGGTATTTTCTGTCCCAGCTGCAGTCTGTTGATTTAGACATACATAGAGCTTGGGGTGGGGTCTCAGAGTCACTGGAGTGGAGCAACCCATGATGGCTTCCCTTCAGCCGGCTCCGTAGATTTTCCATGCCCTGATGTCTGCACGCCCCTGAATCCCTGAGTCTTGGAGCTCTGCGTCAGTGATCACTGGGAACAGCTCTGAAAGAACGCCACTGTCATCTTCTGCCCCATTGCCAGACCCCCCACAAAGCATTCATTGTGACCCTGGAGCTTGTAAATCCTTCTGAGCCTCTGACCCAGATGCAGCAGCCACCTCCACCCTTTCGTGCATCTGTACCTCTCTATTTTGGTGAGGAGAACTTCTACTCAGTCTCAATGCACTCCTTCTCTTGTATTCTAGTTGTAAAACTTCTCCTCCCTTGGTTCTGGAGCATGGTTGTTTAGCTTTATTGTTGTATTTTTTAATGATTTTGTGGGAAGCTGTGCATTCAGGTACATACCTTATGCCACCATCTTGGTTCTCCCAAACCAAGTCTTAATTGCGGTTTTGGCTCTCCCCCAAAACAGAATCTTAAAGCAGTAAATCAGGAATCACCTGATTTGTACTAGTTAGATAATCTGCCTGATAGGCCTCTGCAAGACCCCAAAGCAGTGGTTCTCAATTTGTGGGTTGAGACCCTTTTGGTGGTTGAACAACCCTTTCACAGGGGTCGTCCATCCTGCATATCAGATATTTACATTACAATTCATAACAGTAGCAACACTACAGTTATGAAGTAGCAATGAAAATAATTTTATGGTTGGGTCACAACATGAGGAACTGTATTTAAAGGGCCAGAAGGTTGAGAACCACTGCCCTAAATGAAATTATCCTTGCAATAATCAACCCACTTACTGGCTGAGTATAACTTCCTTGTTTTCATTCCCCTCTGCTTGTAAATGTCTCTTATCTTTTCAACTCCCTGGAGCTCCTTTCTTTCTGCTAAATCAGATGCTGTCCTTGTCGGGTTTTATACCATTAGGTTTTCTGGTTCTCAGGCCACAGACTCAGGCTGGAATGACATGACCAGTTTTCCTGGATCTTCAGTTTGCACACAACAGATGGTGGGACTTCTCAGCCTTGATAATCACATGAGTCAATTCCTCATATCCCATTTCATTTATCCTATTGGTTCTGTTTCTCTGGAGATCACTGATACATCTGCCTTATTGGAGATATGTGTCTAAAATAGACTTGTTCTTATTTCTTTTCATTTTAGACAGAGATTTCTACAGCATCTCAGGGTGCCACTTTTCTTTGGATTTTTCTTATTCATTTTTTTATCAATGACATGGCCTGCAATTATGCATTGGATTATTTAATTCAAGATCCCAAAATAAGATGTCAAAGTATATAAAACCAAATTTAGTAAAAACAAGTATCAATTTCTATATTTATGTTTATGAAATGTATTTTTTGAGATATACAAAGTCTACACATGCCAGTGTTGTGTAAGTTTTGGTTCATCTATCTTGTTCTCCCTCTATATGGTAAGTATAAGATTGTTATATTAAGAAGGGAATATTCTAATTGACCCTCACACTGTTGCAAAGATGGTGGCACCTATAGCCAATAAAGAGGGAACATGCTAATTGACTGCCCCACCCTCAAAGATGGAGGCACCCAGTCCCCTCAATCCTGCCAGGGTGGCAGGAGCAGGGCAAGGCAGGGCCACTCCACATGCCTGCCTCCAGTCCTCTCAGCTCCCTAGCCATCCAAGGCTGGCCTGAGGAGCAGACAAGCTTCAGATGATGGCTTCCCAGCCGCCAAGGCCACCCAAGGCTCAGGTAACCAGGACCAGCAGAGGTTTACACTGCCAGCAGTGGCAGCAGCAGAGATGTGATGGGGCGTCTCCTTCCCCTGATCACCAGATCACCTCCAGTCCCTGAGGGCTCCCGGACTGTGAGAGGGGGCAGGCCTGGCTGAAGGAATAGCCTCCAGTGCATGAATTTCTAATAGCAGCATAAAAGAAGAAAGATTTTTTTGAGGAGTAAAAAAGTAAAAGGGAAGCAGATCAACTAAGAGAGATACAACATAGTCCAGGTGAGAGGCAATGAGGGATGTACCAACAAGAAGAAGAATGAGAACAGAGGGATGAAAGCTTTCAGAGTGAAAATCAAGAGGGTTTGGTGAATTGTTGGATGTGATTGGGGCAGGAGGTTTGATGAATTGATAGGGGATAACAATGAGCTGAAGTGTTCAGCTTTGATGGCCAGTATGTGGGATCTCAATGACCAGCATATGGAAAGCAGAAAGAAGATAGGTTGGAGCAGAAGGCTTGAACAGGAGGTGGAGATGAGTTCAATAATGGGCATAGTGAGTTTGAGATCACTATGGGACTTTCCACTGTAAAGACCCAAAAGGGAGTCACTTGAGTATCTAGTTAAAAAGAGATTTGCAAACATGGGTATAAATTCAAGAGTCATAAAATCCAAGAGGTTCTGAATCATGATTATAAATAAAATCAATCAACATTAGTATATATTATAAGAAAAGAGAATGGAGGACCAGCTCAGGGGTTGTGGAGGGAAATCAGAATTTAAAAGTAGATGAGGAAAGAGAAGTCTAGAAAGAATAATGTGTGGCTTTAGAAACTTAAAGAAGCCAATCAAAGTGAGCCACAGAAGCTTAAAATGAAATAATTTAAATAATGAGTAACCAACATTGATTTATTTACTTTAGAAAAAGACAAAACATAAATTTGAGTTTGTAAACAAATGGAGTCAGAAATCAAAGTTAGGTGAACATCTCAAAGCTGGCAGTAGGCATCTTGGGAGGTACAATGGCCACATCAGTTGCAACTGTGCCTTGCATTACAGTGCACACAGGATCAGCTTCAAGCAAAGTGAGGTCAGTGATTGTGGATTACTCGTTTTTCTCTTGCTATTTCCCCAAATATACCACAATACTCAACATAAGGCGAATGATTCATATATCTCTATAACTCCTGTTTTTCAGTGGCAGAGTGAAATGCCTTAAAGGATAGATTCAATATACCAGTCACACGAGCAGCTGAAATTAAGTTCATTCTTTTGTCCTAAGAAACTTGTTTGGAAATTTCAACTAGGGAATATATTCCTGGCCTTCAATATCTGAAGAGATGATAAATAGATTTACTTGTCTGAATTGCAGAGTGTTTGTGCTTTTTTCATATGAAAGAGGGAGTAAAGCAATTTTTCTAATAACATTTGAATAAGCAATATAGCTCATTATTTTATATAAAACAAACTGCTCTAAAGATTCCTGGTAAAATTTTGACTCTCTGATTCCTTAATTTGAATTCACTGATAAATGAAGAGAACAATTCTCTCATACCGGTCAGAAAAATGACTTTTGTAAAAGGCTCTTTTTTGAAACTCTACCATCTAGTATGTTTTCAGAAAAATTTAGCACTTAATGGAATGCTATGCAAGTCATATTTGATAGCATGAGGAATTTATTTGTCATGTGTTTTAACTTTTGTCTTTTTTTTTCTTTTACCTGTTGTGTATGAGTAGTTACTATTTGTACTTACTTTTAAAAAGGATTGCAAATTTTACATGTAAAAAGACTTCATCAATCCATATAAATTGACAGGTTTAGAGTATCAGTGTTAAAAATATAAGAAATAAAGTGATCATTTATCTGCTGAAACTTCTTACAAATAAAAGAACAATAAATCTTATGCTGTTTTTTACTATAAGAGCTTTAAAATGCTTCATGCATCTTAAATAAAATAGTACCTCAAATTCAAGTCATAATCCATTAACAAAAGTCTTTTCCCAGATTCAATAGCAGGATGCACTCTCATTTATATATTCTGCATTTTCTGATTCAAGTTATTTAGTAATTCTAAAAGAGAAACAAAATAGAATAATTATTACAAAATAAAACAAAAAGAAATTGAGGCAGATAATTGAGCAGCTTACTCTTCAGCAACCAGATTTTTTAGAAATACAAAATAATGCACTGAAAGTACTGTCTAGTTATTTAAACTAGGCTAAGATCTGAATGTATGCCCTATGTGTGTGTCATAGAGAAAAAAAATTACTTTTGGGAGAGCAGGGTGGTTAGATTTCTAAGATTTATTGTTTAACCTCAGAAAGATTTTCCATTACTTTGTATAAAATGTATGCATTTAATGGAAGGCATGTTATGCTTCTTATGAGAATTTGTTCCAAGTCTTTGTGTATAATTAATAGCTTGCCTACATATTTTTTCAATAAAACTGTTCATGCAGAATTTCAAGTAGGCATTTTCAATACAAGAATGAGAATATCTTTGTGAAGATACCATTTATCTACCAGACATCCAAAGCATAATAAGGAGACTTTGATACTCTGCGGATTTAGAACCGACTTGAAAACAAAGCCTCAAAACTGTCTATCAGCACCAAAGAAATAAATTCATCACAGCATGTCAAGATTTAAATTTATAAACTTACCAGCAATGAAATTAAAGTGTGTTTTACAAGTTTTTTGATTCCAGATCCTCAGTTAGAGAATTTATCTCCTAATCAGGAATTTGATGTATATAAACTTGAAGTTTTGCCTTTTATTTAGATACACTACAACCAAAGAATCATTAAGCTGTAATAGAGAGTCATCTTATTTTTGCTATTCTCTATAAAGACAACTTCTAGAATTTATTTATGTAACAGAGCAGAAAAGTTCAGATATTTATTTAATTTAACTTATGATTTTTGTACCTTGATAAAATTATTAAAATATTAAAAGAAAAATTTGCTTTTTCAGTAGAGTAGCAAGTAAAAAGTTACCTATTCACATTGTCTGACAGAAGTAACATGGACTATAGAAGTAGATAACTGCCCTAGTCAGGTGGCTCAGTTGGTTGGAGCGTTGTCCCTTAAACCAAAAGGTTTCAGTTCAAGTCCTGGTCAGGGCACAAACCCTAGGCTGAAAGTTTGATCACCTGTCGTGCATGTAAAAAAGGCAAGTAATCTCTCTTTCTCTCTCTCTCTCTCTCTCTCTCTCTCTCTCTCTCTCTCTCTCTCTCTCTCTCTCTCTCTCTCTCTCCCCCTCTCTCTCTCTTAGCATATGCTTGGATAAAGATTAAAGAAAAATGTAGCTAACACCCTAGCCAGTTTGGCTCAGTAGATAATGTCAGCCTAAGTACTGAGGAGTCTCAGGTTCGAATGTGGCCAAGAGCACATGCCCGGGTTGCAGGCTCGATCACCAGTAGGAGGCATGCAGAAGGCAGCCTGTCAATTATTCTCTCTCATCATTGATGTTCCTATCTCTCTCTCCCTCTCCCTTCCCTCTGAAATCAATAAAAATATATTTTAAAATAATGTAGCTAACTAGTCATTGGAATTGATCGTTTACTGCTGAATCTTTTACAAAATCATATATAATTCTTAAAACCAAATTAATGTTTTATACAATGTGCTTCAGGAATAAGAGGAGAATCCCACTTGGAGACCAATGCTCCTTTCCTCTGATAGTTAACTTTCTCTGAGGAAGTGCAGTAGTTAAATATCTGGCTCCCAAATTATAGAAGCCAAAATGTTGATGTTAAATGATAAGTTATCATCTGTAAAGTGTAATGTCTGGACCCTTTAAATTATAAGTACACAGAGAAGGAAAATTCTTATACAGGGATCCATGGGTAGAACCACAAAATTTTGTCAAAATCTATATACAAGATTTTTTTGTTTAAGGGTTATAGATTCAATATATGCTCAAATATATCTGTGACCATTAATAAACATTAATTAATAAAACTATTATCAGTTTTGCACTGAAGCTGACTTGTATTGTCCTGTACCTACTTGTGTCAGCTGATTATTAAACTTTTAGACATTTTGTGAGCTGGTTGTTGAGCTGCTGGTAGCTTGAAATTGGCTATGGTGATAGCATTCACACCATAGAAATGGGCAAGCTCCATATACGAGAGCTTTTCCCCTTTCTCCACCTACCTTCCCAGTTTTCTAGCACACTACTTATTTTCAGAAGAAAAAAAAAAGATGTTTAACAGGAATAAAGGTAAATTATATACTTTTTTATTTCGTGCTTTTATTTCACTTAAGCTTAGCGTCTAATATCTAATTGAATACATTAACATTAAGATGCTACTAATAACAACACATGTTTTTAAATTATTTCCCCTGGGTGGGGGAATAAAAATATTGCACCAATTGTTGCATAGAATGATAAAGGAATGTCAGTCAACCCACCAGAAATTTAAGATATTTTTTCAGGAATAAATAGCCTATAAATAAATATCTCACAAAATACTAAAGTTTTTTAATTATAAATAAACCATTCCATTCACCAAGCTGCTGAGACATTTTACTTTCTGGTATTTGAAATAAAAGCAAAACATAAAAATGTGTTGAAGCAAGTGAAAATCAAAAGGGTACAGACTTTTGCAAGTATCATGGGCTAAAAATAAAATAAAAAGTTTGAAGTCTTAAAAACAAATCTGGAACTAAAATCCTAGGCAGATAGAAATGCAATAAATTTTGAAAAGTTAGGGGAAAAAAGGAAGTGACAAAAAATAAAAGTGAAAATCTTTCATAAAACCAAAAAATTTGGATGGCAGTCAAGAACTGCAAGAAAAAAATAAACTTTATAACAAGGCAGACTGTAGAAATGCATCCTCTGGAGAAATATAATAGAGTGTGAACTAGTGAATGTGGATAGACAATGCAAGACTTTAGGCAGCGAATGGCTGTGAATATAATTATAACAATGGGAATTCTGTAGTTGAAGATATCAAGTCTGAAATATGATGTAGTAAAAATCAGTGTTATTTCTACTTTATGCAACTAGTTTTCAAAAGTTGATTATACAGAGTAAAATTTCAATATATAGAGTTTAAATTTTCTATTAGTCAACCAATCTATTTTTATTAAGTATTTTACAGCAACTAGACTAAAGAGCCACTGGGACATAATAGACATTCAGAGCTTCCACTTTGCATTAGCTGCACATCATCTAGATACTTTATCAGGGTTTAATAAAAGTTAGAGTCTGTGTAATATTTTAAGAGACAACTAGGGAAAGTATTTAAAGATTAGACCATATATACCCTATATAATAAAAGCCTAATATGCAAATTGTCCCCACAACTGAGAGTTCTACCGCTCATTATGATGTGTGCTTACCACTAGGGGGAAGCACAGAACATGGTGGTGTTGGCGCCACGGCACTGGCATCCAGCAGCAGTGGAGGTGCTGCTGGCCCCAATGGGGCCCAACAAGGGTGGGACTGTGGCATGATGGTGGAGCAGGTGAGTGGGCAGTGCCATGCCAAGGCAAGTGCAAGCAGGGCCTGATCACCCTGCCAATAACCCCAAAGACCAGTGGCAACCAGTGGCAGCTATGGCGGGCGGGCCTTCCTCCCAGCTTGCAGGAGCTGAGGGAGTGCACCAAGGGTCCAATGACTCATTGGAGGGGGGTGCATGGGGGTCCAGGTGTCCAGGTGCTGTCCAGGGCCCAGCGAACAGCTGGGACTTGCCCTTCCATTCCAGATGCTCACACTTTAATCACCAGCCAGGCCTAGGGACCACATCAGTATACAAATTTTGTACACCAGGCCTCTAGTATGTCCTATATAATAAAAGCCTAATATGCTAAGTGTCCGGTTGTCCAGTTGTCCATTCAACCAACCAAAGTGTAATATGCTAATGATATGTTAAGGCTGCTCAACCACTCATTATGACGTGAACTGACCACCAGGGGGCAGACAGCGAATTGGTAGGTTAGCTTGCTATTGGGGTCTGGCCAATCTGGACTGAGTGAGACAGGCCGAACACACTTGGAGCCCTCCCACAGTCCCTCCCCTGCTGGTCAAACTCCCATGTCCCTCTCCAGCCCTGATTATACACTGATGGGGTCCCTTGGCCTGACCTGCACTCTCTGGCAATCCAGAACCTCTCAAGGATGTCAGAGAGCCTTTTTTGGCCCAATCCTGCAAGCCAGGCCAAAGGACCCCTCTGGTACACAAATTCGTGCACCAGTCCTCTAAAATATATATACAACTAGGGGCCCGGTGCACAAAAATTTGTGCACTCGGGGGGTGGGAGTCTCTAGCCTGGCCTGTGCCCTCTTGCAGTCTGGGACACCTCGGAGGGGGATGTCCACCTGCTGTCATGCCTGGCCAGCCTGGGTGAGGGGCTGAGGGCCATTTTCAGGCTGCCCACAGCCCCTTCAGGGTTCGTGCACTAGGGGGTGGGAGGGCTGGTGAGTGCAGGCCTGGACGTTTCCCACCAGAGAGTCCACAATCGTACATGCCTGGTGGGTCCCCACCGCTGAGGGGACACACCTGGTGCAGAGTTGGGTGGCAAGCCAGGGGCAGATGCTGGTGCAGGATCCCTCGGTGGGGCCCTGCTGCTGAGCAAACACACCCGAGGTGGAGCCGGGCAGCAGACTGGCTTAGGATTCTCCGCACTGTGCAGCAGACGCTCCCACACGCCCTGTGGAGGCCCCCGGGGCAGAGTCAGGCAGCGGACCCAGGAGAGCTGCTCCTGCACACCCCACAGAGGCCCCCGCTCTCCTGCATGCCCCTCGAAGGCCCCCAGGGGACCTGGGGTGGGCACTCCGGATGCCCCGAGGAGGCCCCAGGCCAGACCACCTCCCCACTGAGCTGAGACACCTGGCACAGCTATGCTGGCCACAGAGGCGCCCAGTGCAGAGCCACCCTGCCAGCCTCCATCTTGGCTGGGTTAATTTGCATACAGCGCTCTGATTGGCTGGTGGGTGTGGCCGTTAGCAGAGGCTCAGCCAGCCTAGGCAGGCAGTTGCAACAGAAGCCTCTGGTTTGCTCTAGCTCCATGGCTGTTGGTCTTCATCTTGGCTGGGCTAATGTGCATACAGCTGCTCTGGTTGGCTGGGAGGCATGGCTTGGATGGTGGGCGTGGCTTAGGTGTCTCGGGTAATGGTCAATTTGCATATTACTCTTTTATTATATTAGATAGTCAAATATTTTAAAAGTATCTTTGAGATACTTTTTTCTGAAATTCAGTTCAGAGTCTGGGTTTTAGCTACATTTGCCATTATAAAATGAAATCAAAGCAAAATCATGAGCCAGTATTTATAGTGGCATTACCATGGAGCAAACACATTGTAGAAAGTTACTTATGTGTAGAGTTGTCTGATAACATTTAAATTGACAATTTTAGCCTTTTAACAATGTTTCTGGAGAACTCAATGAGTACATTTCTCAGAAACAAAGCTTTTTATTAAACTACTAGGGGCCTGGTGCAAAAAAATTTGTGCACTTGGGAGGTCCATCAGCCCGATCTGTGCCCTCTCACAGTCTGGGACCCCTCTGGGGATGTCTACCTGCTGGTGTGCCTGGTCGGCCTGGGTGATGGGCTGAGGGCCATTTTCAGGCTGCCCACAGTCCCTTCACATTTTGGGTCCCTACTGGGATACCTGGCCAACCTGGGTGAGGGGCTGATGGCTGTTTGCAGGCTGGCCAAACCCCCCAGTGGCATCCCTCACCCCATTGGGTTGTGGCCAGCATGGGTGACGGGCTGATGGCTGTTTGCAGGCTGGCCAAGGCCCCCAGTAACGTCCCTCACCCCATTGGGGAGTGGCCAGCATGGGTGATGGGCTGATGGCTGTTTGCAGGCTGGCCAAGGCCCCCAGTAACGTCCCTCACCCCATTGGGGAGTGGCCAGCATGGGTAATGGGCTGATGGCTGTTTGGAGGCTGGCCAAGACCCCCAGTGGTGTCCCTCACCCCATTGGGGTGTGGCCAGCATGGTGAGGGGCTGATGGCTGTTTTTAGAATTTCAGGCTGCCCACAGCTCCCATTGACCCAATGTCCCAGCAAGGCTGGCTGGATGCAGATTTCTGGGGTTTGTTTATCTTCTATAATTGATACACTGTTCCTTTAAGCCAGGACCTAGTAACAAAACCTCCTCTGTTTCAGCTCTAGTTTCTATAATGAAACAATGTTTAATTAGAAGTCAGGTCTGGCCTGCTGTTTGCTTCAGCTCCTAGGATTGAAACATTTGTTGCAAATATGATGTTCCCTGGAGTGGAGAGAAGCCAAGGCAGCCCACAAACAGTTTCACTCCTGCTGCAATGGACGCTGTCTGTTTACTCAGGTCCCTTAGTGCTGGCCTCCATGTTGGCTGGGTTAATTTGCATACAGTCGCTCTGATTGGCTGGTGGGCATGGCTTAGGTGTCCCAAAGAAATGGTTAATTTTAATACTATGATTTTATTAGTTAGGACTGTTAAAAATGAGCATATACATTTTTTGAAATATTACTGAGCACATTGACAGATGTGAATGACAGCCTTATTTTCACACAATCATCAATAGTTACTGCATAGGATTGACATTTTAAAAAGGTTAAAAAATTTACTTTCAATTTCCTCAACCTTCCCTTTCTGAGCTCTTTCCTTCCATGGAATATAAAATTTTCCTTAGTAGGTTTATGGGAAGTCTCTGGGTTTTCTTCACTTCTCCCAATGATAGAGGCAGATAGCAGATAGCAGGCAATGATTACAGTTGCATTTGAAAAGTGAAATGTATTTTAAATTCAATTTCCTTAAGATAATGTGCTTGGTAAGCCTTTCATCTCTAATTTCTGAGTGAGAGTAATTGTTCATTGACCCCTGATAAACTTTGAAATCTCAAACCCTAGTCAGCTTTCTCATTTGGCCCAAATGAGAATGCTGATGGTCTATTTCAAGGGACTCATAGTATTAAAAATGTCCTTAGTCCACAGCTTCATTCATTCCAGCCCCCTGATTTTGAACCCCAGCTCTAGAAACAGATTCTGTAGATGTGAATCTAAGCTATAACTCCATTCTCACTACTTTCAACTGTAAACTAAGGATTATCAAACAATGCACAGATAGGAGTCTAGTAATAATAGAGAGAAAGCAAACAACATGGGTACAGATATAGTAAACTGGGAATAAATGGTTCTAGGAGTCCATGAAAGTTCTCTTCTGGCTGACTCAATGTTCTCAGGGAAGTAGAAACCGAAATAAAAATGATTTCTGGGGAGGTGTTGGAGGTATAAGAAGAGACAAAAGAAGATGTAAAAACATTAAGTGACTTAGAAAATGAGTGGATGGGAACATATTCAGAAGTCAGCCCTACTTATCCCAGAATTTTGCATCTGCAGATTCAACTAGTAATAGATCTAAAATATTTGAAAATAAACTTTTATGTTGTTGCTGACGTTTCTGTGTAGTCAGGCCTACAGTGGTTGCATCTGTCCTGAACATTGAGCACAAAGTTAAAACTTCCATAATTTTTTCAGTTGCCATATTTTATATCATCGAGCAAGCTGAATTGTTAACCAGACTGCCTGGGGAATAGTCCTCTGTTCAATATAATTTTCTTAGTGGTTAGACAAGATCTCTGCTGTTGTAAATCTTAATCTTACTTTGATAATTCAGCTTTCATAGCCTGCTATGAATGATTCATGGAACTCTGATTAAATGCAGCTGTATATATAATTTAGGAACTCTGAGGGAGATTTTGGTCAAGTGTTCATAGCAATCTTATGTCACTATATCACTAGACATATATCCTAGGTACCACTTAATTACTTTTAAATGCTATTTTGAGTTGAGGTTTTACTGCCCATTTCACCTTCAAAGTTTAAAGATAATTCATTTTTCTGATTGAAAATTTTGATTTTTGTTACAAAATAGTTTTTTCTTCTCTGTTGAGTATGAGGATACAAAAGCATTGAGTTTTGAAGTCTGACAAACTTGAGTTTTACTGTGGTTTCTTTCTGTTGTAAACTATGAAATATACAGCAGGTTAGTGAACCTTCCAAAGCATGGAAACAATAACACTAATTGTAAATTGTAAAAATGACTGTGATAATTTTAAAAAATTATATCAATACAATCTCTTGAATATAGTTCTTACAAATGTTAACTTTCTTATATGATTCAACATCTAATGATCTGTACCCAATACTGATATATGAGTTTTTTTGCTCCTACCATGCAATGCTTTTATGCCAGCTGGGTGTCCTACAATGCAACTTAGTTCTGACATTTTACAACAAAGATTGACCACAGATTATCAGATCCCACAAGATTTCTCCTACTTCAGATGCTTATTCACTAGATTATGGGTTTATAAAAAAGGATACAAATCAACAACCAGGTAAAGAAATTAAGAGAGCAAGGCATAGGAAAGGGCACTGAGCTGCAGTGCACTCCGAGTGCGCTACTCTCCCAGATTGCCACATGTCCAGCCACACAGCAGCTCACCAATGTGCACTTCTCTTTGGATTTTATACAAGCTTCATTATCGAGGCATGATTGACTAAATCATTGGCCACTGGTGATTTATTCGGCCACCAACCCAGAAGTCACAAGGTAGAACTGAAAGTTTTAATTTTCTGTTCTTGGTTGGTTTCCCTGGAAACCAGCCTCATACCATCTTTAAGAGATTTCCAAAAGTCAACTCACTGACAAACTCAGGTGTGGTTGAAAGGCACTTATGAATAACAAGACACTCATTTCACCCTAATAGCTCTGAAGCGATTTTAAGAACTGAGGAAGACCAAATATTGTAACAAATGACGTTCCCATTGCTCTTATTGCTCAAGTAATTCCAAGGTTTGTAGTAGCGGTGAGCCAGGAAGTGTGGGAAAGGATCAAAGTATATATTTATTACAAATCACAATATCACACCATTTAAATAAAAACCAGCTGACAATGGTAAGATATTGATTAGTAAGATGATAAAAGAAAAGTTTGTTGGCAGACCTTCAACCATTGAGACCTTACTTTATAGGAAGTAAAATGAACCAACATTATCCTCAAACCTACACAGACTCTACACAAACCTACACAGGGAGAAAGTGTTCCCACAAGAATGGAGACAGTGTTCTGTGTACTCATGAGTAAAAGAAGAATAGGAGAGATGAGTGGTTTTATTACCAGGTGCTCTCCTTTTACTGGCAATAAGATTTGAAGAACTTAAGGGCATATGAAATAGACTTCAAATGGACTTAAATGCTGGGAAATTTTTGTCAGTGTGTTTTATTTCTTCTATGGTAAATCTGGGAAAGAATAAAATTGCTTTGATAATTCATTATGTTCTTACTAAGTGAAACTATTTATATTCTAAATTTTATAGATAAGCTATGCTTTTGCATTAATAATTATGGCTGAAGTTAAATGATCTCCTTAAGTAACATGAGTGTGAAATGTTGTATTAGTATTGTACCATGATTACACAGAAATCACTTAAAAGTGAAAATAAGGTTATTTACACCTCATTTTTTGGATGATACCTGCAAAATTAAGCCTTTCTTTTAAGGATAAATTAAAGTTGGTTGTATATATGGAGTATAAATTGGTAGTATCCATATTCTACTATAATTATTTAAAGAATAATATGTAATTCACACTTCAAATTCCTGTTATACATTAGCTATATACTATGCAGTTATTCAGAAGTTTCAAAATTATTATCATTAATTGTCAAATAGGCCTTTGGCTCATTAGAATAGGATGCGCCTATGATCCAAAGTTGACAGTTAAAGACAGATTTGGGGCACTTTAATCCTTTGAAAAATCAGCAGTTCTAATAAGAGCAATATTTGCAGAATACTATTGCTACTTGAGCACATTTTTATTTATCATGCATTTTTTAAATGGGAAGGGGAACAGAGTAAGCCACTCCAAAATGTACCACTTTGGTATATAGATTATTTTGAAGTGAAGGCAATAAAGACCCTGCAGACTCAAGAAGAAACTTTTACTTCTCTCTTAAGGACCTAAAAAAATTTAGATAGGGGAGCTGGCCCAGAAAGACAGCTTTTGCCAGAGATAACTTTTTTATCAGAAAGATTATTTGCATGGCAGAGTAAACATTCTAGTATCAAATATCTGTTCTTATCTTCTCTGATATGCCAAATAAGCCATGTGTGTAAATTAAGAGCATAAAAACCTCTACACTTAACGTTATCTTAAAGAAAAAAAAAAAGTCAACATATAGGAGTGGGCAGTAGGTTATGGATACTATTATAAGACTACTCTGATGACCTAGTAACAAGAGGATCTTTGGTACTAAAAACTCTAATTAGCCACTTGCACCATGAAGACCATCATTGCTGAGATCAGTTTTTATTCACAAAGGTAGTTGGTAAAGATAGAGAGTGATGTAGTATCCCATGTCTATTTAAACCAGTGATTTACCAATTAGCACTTAAAGCCAACTTGGAAGACGTCATCTAGAGGTTGAAAGAAGCTTCTGGAGAAGCTTCCATTGAAATAGGTAATTCTAAGGCCCCTCTGGAAATTAATTTAATACTTGGGGTTTTAGGGAAGTTTGCTTTTAAATCTTTGGAAATGATAACATTCTTGAGAGAGCAGAAATTATCTTTTTTGGTCTATTCTAGATTTCATACTATGCAGTTCAAATGTCATGTAGGTTTACTCTTATGGCTTAACACAACAAATTAGCTATTGTTTAATATCAAAATTTGGTATAACTCCTGACAGGTAAAGAGATGTTCCACAGTTATGAACACGCTTTCAAAGTTGATGATTGGCACTATATAATATATAAACTAAAGATGATGGTATGTAGACTTTCACTGAATAACCTCACTTTATAAAACACTATTAAGTGAAAATCAACATTGAGTGATTATTTATAATGATTAACTATTACATAAAAAGAGAAAAGTATCCATTATGGACAAGAAAAAGGAATATAAATTTCTCTCACTATATGATTCAGATTTTAAAAGACAATTTAAAATTATTGCTTTTTTATTTTCAAGAAGCCATAGAAGATCTTCAAAAAAGCATTAGATAATTTGGCAAATAAGAAAATAAAATTAGGTATGCAGAATTAAGTAATGATCAAACTTATAGATGGTAAATTATAAGTTTTAAAGTCCTATACTCTCTCTCTATAAAAGGCTAATATGCAGAGTGTCCCCTCGGGAGTTTGACTGGGAGAGCAGTAGTTGGATCACTCACTATGATGTGCTCTGAACACCAGGGGGCAGTGTGGATTGAAGGAAGGTCCTGGCAGGCAGCCAAAAGCCCTGATTGGCCCTGATCACTGGCCAGGCCTAAGGACCCTACCCTTGCATGAATTTTGTACACCAGGCCTCTAATCTTAAATGAAAGGGACACTTTCCTAAAAATGTTAAAATGCTTGAAAATTACCAAGAATTTCCTAAAATGGAAACTATCTATATACTAGAATATAAAATCCTAATATGCAAATAGAACAAAAGCTGAAACAGAACAACTAAAAAACCAGTTGCTATGAAGTGTGCTAACCACCAGCAGGTGCACATGGAACATGGCAGGTCTCGGCAACAGGCAGTAGAGCATGGTACATAATGGACATTGGCTATGGCAAGATGGTGGAGCAGGTGAGAGGGGGCACCAGAGCAAGACAGGGCACCGGTTGCTGTCATCAGGGCGAGCCTCTGATGGTTACTGAAAATTCTTTGCTCCCACACACTGCAGTCCCACCAGGAGCTCACACCAGCTGCTGTCACTGGCCCTGCTCGCACCCTCTGCCAGCGCTGGAGCAGTCGCTTGCACCCACTGCTGGCACCTGGCACCAGCCCCAATTGCTCAGCACCATAAGTGGGTGTGATTGGCAGCTGTCGGCCCCAATCACCCCTCAGGGCTTTTCCATCTCCCCTTGCTCCTGAGGGGCAATCAGGACAGCAGCCACTGCTCACACCCACTGACAATGCCAGCCCGGCTTGCACCCGCTGCTGGCACTGGCCTCAATTGCTCCATGCTGTCAGCAGGTGCAAGCAGCAGCGGGGGGAGCAGGACTTCCAGCAGACAGAGGACTGGGGGCAGTGGCAGGACGGGCCAGGTGGGGCAGAGAGGATGGACTGAGACTCGCCCCTGTGCTCACCACAGCCTTGCGGCCCACAGTTCCTTTCAAGGTGCACACATCCCTGCACTGGGCCCCTAGTCTAGTATATTTATAGCAGTAATTCAAAAAAATAGTTTCTCATACCATATGGAATTTATACTTTCACTGATTTTAAGTAAAGAATATATTGTTTGCTATTGAAGGAGAATGATAAACTCTCATCAGAATTGGTTTGCACAAATGCAGCTTAAAATATAATTGATGTAGAAATCAAACAATATATTTAGTCCAGATGTATGAAGAACAGAGAGATTTTTCAAAGGAGTTAGGAACTAAATTCCTTCCCCAAAAGATCTTTGAGTCAAGACAGCTTCAGCCATTACCTATCTTTAGAGTATCATGCCCCAAATCACATTCTTCTGTGGCTCTAAAATAACCATACATTGAAAAAGAAACAAGCAATAAAATATCTGGGTAGGTGGTTATGGTGAGGGAGGTCCATCCACAGATGGGTTGGCCATGGCAGTGGAAGGGAGTGAGCCAAAATATAGGCAGGGCATTAGGTGGGAAAAAAGGAAACAGATCAATAACAATGTCCAGTTATAACTGGAGGCCCAGCATATTACATTGGTTCCTTGATTTTCTTAGTTAGAAGCTAGGGTTTTAACTTTCTCCATAGTTTAGGGCTATGCCTTAAACTTTATATCTTTTTCTTGAGTAAATGAATAACTAACAGTGACTAGAATCTGACCACAGGTCATGTGTGGTACTGACCAGGGACTTCAGCTATTAAGGCATCAGAATTCATACTTTCTAAAAGCTTCTAATTAATTATTGATATGCATTGCTCACAATTTCACTCTCACAAGGTAGAGAAGGCAGTGAGTTATCTGGCCTCTTCACTCCTCTTCCTTTATGTTCCGCACCCTCTTCCCTGGTCCACAGAGGGGGCACCCTTGTGGCTCTCAATTACTTTTGCACTTTTGATAGAACTTTCCATCTTCCAGCGCTACCAACTTGTCTTCTGCCCAACATTCACTCAGAACAACTATCAGCAAGAAGAAATCACACTCTAGATAACAAAAGGGAAACATCATTTGGGCCAAAATGACTATCCTCTGCTCCAATGAATATTCCTGCTGGATCTCACAATGTTTACATTTAGCCCTCCAATATCAAATTGGCCCTGAGTACAGGAATAATGATGGAAAATTGTATATCCAAAATTTGCCTAACTTAACTACTAAGCCAGACAAATCAAAGGTTCATCTCATCATCCTTTGTTTCTCCCTCTCTGGGTACTTAATGATGTTGAAAGCTTGATTCCTAACAACCTATACTGGTAATTTAAAAATCTTAACCTTGCCCAGTCTTTTTCTCTCCTGCTTTACTTGCATCTGGGATGTTGAAAGCAACGTCCCAGCACCTCAGTTTAAGCCCAGCTACCCAGTCATGCATCTCAGATGAGCTCTTATTACAGCCAACTTCAATTATAACCAAATAAACCAAACAAGAGGTGTGCTGCCATTATGGTGGCAAAAAGGGAGGTGGGGGAGAGATTTTGGCATCTACAAAAGCTGTTACGTAGGCAATGCCCAGTAAAGATAATTTATGATATCATCAGGACCACATACCTGGGGTCAAACTAGGCTTACATTTAAAGAGGCTAAAATTATTTGAAGAAAACAGTGGTAATTAATTTTACACAGGAACTTTTTTAACATATTGCTTTTCTTGTGTTTTTCTTTTCCTTATATCTTTTAAATTTAATGATTTTTCTATGATGCTATCTTTTCTAAAAAGTGTGCTTTTTTAAAATAAAACAGGAATGGAAACACACTGTAATATTTATATCATCAAAGCTATACAAAGACTAGCTGTATGTCTCAGAAGCCTCCATTATCTATCTGGTGGTCATTTACCCAAGCTAAAACCTAAATACCAAACAAGTGTGGACAAAAGGAGCCACATGCTAGCCTGAAAGACTCAGCGAAGGCCTGCATGGCATTTCCGCAGGCTCAGAGACCTAGAGTAATCACAAAGATGGTCTGAAAATTAGATATTTATCTACAAACAGGTTATGGTGGGTGGCCACATCCTGGGCCAGTGTTTTCCCTGACAGAAATCACCTTTGATCTTTACTGAGCATTTATCTTTTTTGCCTCTAAGATAATGTATTTGTGAAATGTCTGGGTAACTTGTAATTTCCCTACTTCTGAAGCCCCTGGGGCACAACCAAATGTCCTTCATTATCATGTTAATTGATCCTACACTCACCTGGGTATGTGTACATCATTTTGCTTTTTATCCAATCCCAGGGATTTCCCTGCTTTGCTTTATCCCACCTCCTTAATCTATCACCAATGAATTTCATGTAACCCACTTACGTGTTTTCCTTTTGATGGTAAATTTATAAAAGCACCGTGTAAACTCCCATTCTCCCGAGCATTATCTCAATTCATTGAGGTTTTGCTTCCCGGCATATGTCGACAGTTTGGCTCAAATAAACTCACAAAATTCTCTACAGGTTTCATTGAGTTTTTTCGTTAACACAAGTAAATAAAATTTAAGTTGCACTGCCCTGATAAACTTTTAATTAAAAATCTATAAAATGAGGAGAGACTTCCTAATTACATGTAATTTGCTCTGTAGAATTGAAACAGATGGATTATAAAAATGATTCCATGATAAACAACTAAATATGGTTACTACCTTCTGTGCTTTCTTGGTTCATATTTTGGTTGTTTTTTTTTCTTTAAAATAGATAATACATTTTGTCGGTAGCAGTGCAAAATTTGCAGCTGCATTGGAAATGTCATAGTATTCTTTTATCTTTATTATAGGTGTCTTTTTAAAAACATAGAAAAATAAAGCTTCTTTTTTGGTTGCCCATATTTTAGAAGGTACTTATTGACAGAAGAGGAGAAAGAAGGATATAAAAAGAAAATACCTAGGTGAGATGATTTGACAATCTCATGAAAGCATTACTGACCATGCACCTTTTCCAACAGTAGTCAGCATAGTATTATATATATGTACATTGCAAAGGAAAGTTAATACACATTGTTGGATGGTTGATCAAATCATGATTCTCACAACAGAAACAGACATTAATTCATTTTACTCTTGAGATTCCATAATCTTAATAACAAAAATTGAAGACTCAGATGAAATTGAATATTTATAATTGTTTCTAAATTAAAAATCAATAGGAACCTATTATTATAGATACATGTGTTTTGCCTCACAGTCTATACTAAAGGACATCATAGATTTAAACAGTATTTTCACAACTTAATGAGAATTGTAAGGAGCTGAATGAGAATGTCACCAACATAAAAAGGAACAAAGAGGAAATGAAGAACAACATAGCTGCAATAAAGAACACAATGGAAGGCTTAAACCATAGACTAGAAGAGCATGAGGATCGGATCAGAAAATTAGAAGACAGGGTAGGAAAAAACACCTAAACACAGGAGCAACTGGAAAAAAAACTTAAAAAGCAAGAGGAGAGCCTAAGGGAGCTTTGGGACAATGCAAAATGAAACAACATTTGCTTAATAGGGGTACCATAAGGAGTGGAGGAGAAGCAAAGAATAGAAAATCTGTTTGAAGAAATAATGACAGAAAACTTCCCTGATTCAGGCAAGAAAAAAAAAACACTACACAAGTCCAAGAAGCACATAGAGTGCCAAAAGACCAACACCAAGACACATCATACTTAAATTTGCAAACACCGGCAAAGTAAGAATCTTAAAGGCTGCAAGAGAGAGACAGAAAGTTACCTGCAAGAGATCTCCTATTAAAATATCAGCTGACTTCTCAACAGAAATGCACCAGGCAAGAAGGGAATGGAATGAAATATACAAAGTGATGCAAAGCAAGGGAATGAATCCAATAATACTATACCCACTAAGGCTATCATTCAAAATTAAAGGTGAAATCAGAAGCTTCACAGACAAAAAGGGGTTAAGAGAGTTTACTACTACCAAACCAGCAATGCAAGAAATGCTAACGGGACTGCTGTAAAAAGAAGAAAGAGAAAGACAAGAAACACAAACATTAAGAATAAAAATGACCACAAACAGTACTTTTCAATAATAACATTAAATGTAAATGGATTAAATGCTCCAATCAAAAGACACAGGGTAGCTGAATGGATAAGAAAACATGACCCATATATTTGCTGTCAGCAAGAGACCCACCTCAGTACAAAAGAGTCACACAGACTGAGAGTGAAGGGATGGAAAAAAATTTTTCAGGCAAATTGAAATGAGAAAAAAGCTGGGGTTGTGATACTTATATCTGACAAAATATACCTCAAAGTAAAGGCCATAACAAGAGATAAGAAAGGCCACTACATAATACTAAAGGGAGCAATTCAACAAGAAGATATAACTTTGGTAAACATATATGCATCCAATACAGGAGCATCCAAACATGTAAAACAACTTCTGGATGATATCAAGGATGACATCAATAGAAATACAGTCATAGTAGGGGATTTTAATACCGCATTGACACCACTGGATAAATCCTCTAAACAAAAAATCAGCAAAAAAAAACAGCAGTTCTAAATGACTCACTAGATCAGATAAAGTTAATTGACATCTTCAGAATATTTTACCCCAAAGCTACAGAAAATACATTCTTCTCCAGTGCACATGGAACATTTTCAAAGATAGACCACATATTAGGACATAGGCAAAATCTCTTCAAATTCAAGAGAATAGAAATCATAACAAGCATCTTCTCCGATCACAATGGCATGAAACTAGAAGTCAACTACAATAAAAACATTGAAAAAAATCAAACATTTGGAGGCTAAATAGCATGTTATTAAATGATGACTGGGTTACCAGAGAGATCAAAGAAGAAATAAAAAGCATCCTGGAAACAAATGACAATGAAAACACAATAATCCAAAATCTATGGGACACAATGAAAGCAGTCCTGAGAGGGAAGTTCATAGCTCTACAGGCCTACCTCAAAAAACAATAAAAACTGGTAATAAATTATCTAACCTTTCAACTCAAAGAGCTAGGAAGAGAACAACAATAAAATCCCACAGTATCCAGAAGGAAGGAAATAATAAAAATCAGAGCAGAAATAAATGACATAGAGATCAAAACAAAACAAAACAAAACAAAAAACAATACAAAAGATCAATGAAACCAAGAGCCGGTTCTTTGAAAGGATTAACAAGACATTAATTTCTCACTAGACTCATGAAGAAACAAAGAGAGAGGACCCAAATAAACAAAATCAGAAATGATAGAGGTGAAGTAACAACTTACCCTACTGATATACAAAGGATTGTCAAAACATACTATGAACAACTCTACCTCAACAAACTGGACAACCTCAATGAAATGGACACATTCCTAGAAAAATACAAGCTTCCAAAACTCAATCAGGAAGAATCAAAAAACTTGAATAGGCCAATAACTACTGATGAAATTGAAATAGTAATCCAAAAGCTTCCAGCAAACAAAAGCCCTGGACCAGATGGCTTCACAGGGGAGTTTTACCAAACATTCAAAGAAGAACTAAAGCCAATCCTTCTCAGACTATTCCAAAAAATTTAAGAGGAGGGCACACTTCCAATCTCTTTCTATGAAGCCAGCATTATCCTAATCCCAAAACCTGATGAAGACACCATAAAGAAAGAGATCTACAGGCCAATATCCCTGATGAACATAGATGCTAAAATCTTCAACAAAATTTGGATCTAGCATTACATTAGTAAGATCATACACCATGACCAAGTGAGATTTATTCCAGGAATGCAAGGCTGGTACAATATCCACAAATCAATAAATGTGATACATCACATAAACAAATTGAGAGACAAAAATCACATAATTATATTGATTGATGCAGAAAAGACATTTGACAAAATCCAACATCCTTTCTTGATAAAAACTCTCAGCAAAGTGAGAATAGAGGGTCATACCTCAACATAATAAAAGCCTTATATGACAAACCTACAGCCAACATCATTCTCAATGGGCAAAAACTAAAACCACTTCCCTTAAGAACAGGGACAAGACAGGGGTGCCCACATTCACCACTTCTGTTTGATATAGTACTGGAAGTGCTAGCCAAAGCGATCAGACAAGAAGAAGAAATAAAAAGCATCCAAATTGGAAAAGAAAAAGTAAAATTGTCATTATTCGCAGATGACATGATATTGTACTTAGAAAACCCTAAAGACTCCATCAAAAAAGTATTAGACCTACCTAATAAATGAATTTGGGAATGTAGCAGGATACAAAATTAATGCCAAGAAGTCTATGGCATTTTTTATATGCCAATAGTGAACTTACAGAAAGAGAAATTTAAAAAAACAATCCCATTTACCATTGCACAAAAAAAATTAAGATACTTAGGAATAAATTTAACCAAGGACGTAAAAGATCTATACTCAGAAAACTATAGAACGTTGAAAAAAGAGATAGAGGAAGACATAAACAGATGGAAGAACATACTGTGTTCATGGATTGATAGAATCAACATCATCAAAATGTCCATACTACCCAAAGCAATCTATAGATTCAATGCACTCCCCATTAAAATACCAATGGCATATCTAGAAAGAACTCCCCAAAAATTCATCTGGAATAAAAAATAAATTTAAAAAAAAATTTAAAAAAAAACGAATAGCTGCAGCGATCCTGAGAAAGAAGAACAAAGTAATACCAGATATCAAGCTGTATTACAAAGCCACTGTTCTCAAAATTACCTGGTACTGGCACAAGAACAGACATATAGACCAATGGAATAGAATAGAGAACCCAGAAACCGTCCCAAACCACTATGCTCAATTAATATTTGACAAAGGAGGCAAGACCATACCATGCAGCCAAGACAGTCTCTTCAATAAATGGTGCTGGGAAATTTGGTCAGACACATGCAAAAAAATGAAAGTAGATCACCAACTTACACCATACACAAAAATAAAATCAAAATGGATAAAGGACTTAAACGTAAGATGGGAAATCATAAAAATATTAGAGGAATCCACAGGTAGTAAAATCTCAGACATGCAGAAAGAATTTCTTCACTGACACAGCTCCTAGGGCAATGGAAACTAAAGGGAAATTAAAAAAATGGGACAATATCAAAATAAAAAATTTCTGCATAGCAAAAGAATCCATCAACAAAATGACAAGAAAACCCACTGCATGGGAGAACATATTTGCCAATGACATCTTTGATAAGAGCTTAATCTCCAACATTTAAAGGGAACTCATACAACTTAACAAAAGGAAGATAAACAATCCAATCAAAAAATGGGCAACGGACATAGACACTTTTTGAAAGAGTACATACATAAGCCTGAGAGACATATGAAAATATGCTCAAAGTCACTAATCACCCAAGAGATGCAAATCAAAATGACAATGAGGTACCATCTCATACCTGTCAGAATGGCTAACATCAACAAATCAACAAATGATAAATGCTGGAGAGGATGTGGAGAAAAAGGAACCCTGGTTCACAGCTGGTGGGAATGCAGACTGGTGCAGCCACTGTGAAGAACAGAATGGAGTTTCCTCAAAAAACTAACAAAGAAACTTCCATTTGACCCAGCTATCCCACTTCTATGAATATATCCCAAGAAACCAGAAACACCAATCAGAAAAGATATATGCATCCCTATGTTCATAGCAGCATAATTTACAATAGCTAAGATTTGGAAACAGGCTAAGTGCCCATCAGTAGATGAGTGGATTAAAAACTGTGGTACATCTACACAGTGGAATATTATGCTTCTGTAAAAATGAAGGCACTCCCACCATTTGCAACAGCATGGATGGAGCTGGAGAGCATTATGCTAAGTGAAATAAGTCAGTCAGAGAAAGATACATATCACATGCTCTCACTCATTTGTGAATTATAATGATCAACATAAACTGATGAGCAAAAACTAAAGTAGAGACAGAGAAGCATGGACCAGATGCTCAAAAGTCAGAGGGAAGGTAGGGGAGGGCGGGAGTGATGGAGAGAGACCAACCAAAGGACTTGTATGCATGCATATAAGCATAAGCAATGGATGTGGGCAGCAGGGGTGAGAGCAGGAGTGGGGAAATGAGGGGGCTCTGGGGGAGAAAGACACATTTGTAATATCTTCGTCAGTAATGGGAAAAAACAACAATATTCCCATAGATGATATGATCTAATATTGGATGTATAATATCTCCTTGCTTTTCAACCATGAAAATTGATTTTTTTAATATATTTTATTGATTTTTTACAGAGAGTAAGGGAGAGGATAGAGGTAGAAACATCAATGAGAGAGAAACATCGATCAGCTGCCTCCTGCACACCCCCTATTGGGGATGTGCCCACAACCAAGGCACATGCCCCTGACCAGAATCGAACCTGGGACCCTTCAGTCCACAGGCAGACGCTCTATCCACCAAGCCAAACCGGCTAGGGCAGAAAATTGATTTTTAATGCAATTATCACGGGATAATTTTGTGGGTCAAAAAAAAGAAAAGATATTGTGAGGCAAGATAAAATATGTTTATATTCCAATTGCATGATCCTAAACAATATCATTTTCACAAAGAGATAGCTGCACTCCCATAAACACACACAAAAATAAATAAATTAAAAGGAAAGAGCATTCTCAATTTAAGATACATTAACAAAGGTTTATTGACAAAAAGACTACTTACAAAGATGTGTGGGAATAGGAGGAGTACAGGAACCACAATAAATAGGACTGTAATGCTGGGTTAGCAGCAGTGAGAGGATCATGGAAGATATATCACTTTGAAAGAAGAAAGGAGCACTAATCTTATGAGAGATACAGAGTGGCCAAGAAGATCTAGTAGGAAGCAAGTTTTGGAGATAATACCTGATCCTTTTTTCCTCCTTATCTCCAATATTTTGAACACAAATAAAAGCCAAGTGTAGGGGGGTATGGGTTACTGATATATTCAACACGGGCCATTCACTTGGATGAAAGCAGGTTATAGGGTGGAGTACAACTGGGGATGAGGGACCAGCAGAAGATACTCACAGCATATGACAGTGCAAATCAATCATACCAACAACGGGAGTGGCATTTTCAGTATTTGAGCTCTCCGGTAAAACAAATATGTATTGCTATATTTGTAAAACTATTTCCTCTTTATATTAGTAATGGCATTATAATATTTTAATTACTTAAATGCTTTCACTAACATTTTAGAGTGGTGAAGAGGCCAGTAAAGATTCAATTATGAATTACAAGCATTGGGCGAGATAAAGCAGAGATTTCTTCTGAGGCTGAGGAGGACCTGTTGAAGCACATGAAGTCCAATTCCTATCTGAAGTGGGAATTCTGTTAATCAGAGAAAGAGAAAATGTCTCATGTAAGCTAAGTGTGTCTTCTATGGTTTATAACAATAATAATTATATTAATTATCAATCACATAATCAAAATGTAAAGACCCCATTATGTGAAAGACATTTGATAAGACTTTAAGACAAAAACAATGTTCCCTCCTTGCAAGTAGTTGGCAGTCTGATTGCTGATGTAAAATAACAAGCCTTTTGAAGAACATTGAAAGGGACAGAATGTAAAAAACTCATCCCTAGAGCAGTGCCTGCAGTGTGGCCTTACTGTGCATCCTGTTAAGGGAACATTCATATTACCTAATATTAACTGAGCATAGAGCAGCCTAACGGATAGTTTACTATTTTATTTATGAATTTATTTGTTTACTAAGCAATATAAATTTCTAAATGAAAAGTCAAATATCCTTTCTGGAATTGGCCCAAAGAGAAGCTCAGTGTAATTTCAAAGCACAATTATAGCCCCACAATAACTTTACCCTGGAAATATTCAGATTATCTATCTCTAATGTCTACATTTTTTCTATTAGATAATAAGATCATGGAGGTAAGCTTGGCACAAGTCACTATATAGAACCTCTGCTGCCAACTTTTCATACTAAGTGCTCTCAAAACACCATTTAATGGGCCTTCCTGAAATTCTACACAGGATCAATATGAAGCACATTGATACAGCATTTTTTAATTTACCATGTGTTCCCTTATTATGCCTAGGAGAGTTACTTATCTTCTGAATTTTAACATTTTAATCTCTTTTCAGGACTCTCTCAAAACTATCAATATTATTTCCAACATAATTACTAGAAGATTTTTTAATCGAGTATATTTATGTGACACTTGAACTCTTCTAGAACAATGAAAATCTAATATGATCTCCTTCTCCAACCTAAACCCACAATTACAAATTTTGGATCATTTTTGAGGGCCGTATTCTCCATACCAGAGATCTCTTCTTTTATAAAGTTTGGCTTTAGTTTCTGTTAGTATCTGTATGAATTTTACTGAAATCCTGCTATTGCCAGCACGACATAATATAATGGAGGTTAATAACTGTCCAATTTTATGATTAGGTTCACTTGGAAATAGGAATATGCTTTTCCCCCCATTTTTCCTAATTAGGCAAAGATCCTCATTTCTCATGAAAAAATACAGGCTGATTTAAGCATTCAGTCTCTGGGATTCTGAGAGACTTGATACACAAATAAACTTTATCTAAGTAGTTTCTAAATTATAAGGCAGACATCTAATGTAATAAAAGAGTAATATGCTAATTGTGTCACTCCAATACATCCCAAGCCACATCCACCAGCCAATCAGAATGACTATATGCAAATTAACCCAACCAAGATGGTGGCTGGCAGCCATGGAGCTAGAGCAAACAGGAGGCTTGATTGCCCTGGTGATGGAGGAAGCCAAGCTTCCTGTATGCCTAGGCTGGCTGTGGCCTGTGCTCAAAGCAACAAAGTTTCAATTATAGAAGATAAATAAACCCCAGATACTGCTTCCAGCCAGCCTCACTAGGAGCTTGGGTCGCTGAAGGCCTTGGCCAGTCTACAAACAGCCATCAGCTCCTCACCAAGGCTGGCCAGGCTACTCAGCGAGGACCCCAACCC
This sequence comes from Murina feae, assembly GCA_004026665.1. NCBI lineage: Eukaryota > Metazoa > Chordata > Mammalia > Chiroptera > Vespertilionidae > Murina > Murina feae. The sequence goes on along the minus strand of PVJC01001128.1, from coordinate 60,834 downwards.
TGAAGGGGCTGTGGCCAGCCTGCAAACAGTCATCAACCACTCACCCAGGCTAGCCAGGCACTCCAGTGGGGACCCCCACCATGAAGGGGCTGTGGCCTACCTGCAAACAACCATCAGCCCCTCACCCAGTCTGGCCAGGAACTCCAGCAGGGACACCCACCCTAAAGAGGCTGTGGCCAGCCTACAAACAGCCATCAGCCCCTCATTCAGGCTGGCCAGGCACACCAGTGGGGACACCCACCCTGATCCGGGACACCTTTCAGGGCTAACCCGCCAGCCCTCACCTATGCACCATGCCTCTATCCTATATAATAAAAGGGTAATATGCAAATTAACCCTAACAGCAGAATGACTGAGAATGACTGGTTACTATGACACACACTGACCATCAGGGGGCAGACACTAAATGCAGGAGCTGCCCCCTGGTGGTCAGTGTGCTCCCACAGGGAGAGCTCTGCTCAGCCACAAGCCAGGCTGCCAGCTGCAAGCACAGCAGTGGTGGCAGGAGACTCTCCCACCTCCTCAGCAGTGCTAAAGATGTCCGAGTGAAGCTTAGGCATGCTCCTTGCTGGCAAGTGTACATCCCCCAAGGGCTCCTGGGATGTCAGAGGGATGTCTGACTGCCAGCTTAGGCCCAATCCTCCAGGGAGCAAGCCTAAGCCAGCAGGTAGACATCCTCTGAGGGGTTCCAGATTGCAAGAGGGCAGAGGCCGGGCTTGGCTGAGGGACCCCGCTCCCCCCCCCCCCGAGTGCACAAAATTTTGTGCACCGTGCCTCTAGTGTATAATAATAAAAGCGTAATATGCTAATTAGGCCAGACAGCTGAACGACCTTCTGGATGAAGCCTGGGTTGCAAAGGCTGAGCCCCTTACACAACTTTTGTGCATTGGGCCCCTGGTATGAACATAACAGGGAAAAACTTCAACTGCTGACTTGCTAAACATTGCCTTTATGATATCCAAAGGAAACCATGTGGCCTTATGCTTGGAATTACAGAACAAGAACATTCAACTTGTTTGGATGTAGCCAATGTAGACTTTTGTAATTATTAATAGAATTCTAATGTATTTTAAGCTATCTTGTGAATAGCACCTATGGGAAAGAGAGCACATATAAACCTCATTATTTTTTGATTTGGCATTATTCTGGATTAAATTTAGTATTTCCTCTTAAACTCTCTTCTTTGCAGAACATCCTATATAATAAAGATGTAATATGCAAATGTCATTACATAATGACAGACTGCATAACGACCAGATCATGGATCAGCAGGGGATGGGGCAGTGAGCTACAAGCAGTCGGTGGAGAGCTACAGGAGGGGGCAGGGAAGCAAGCTATGAGAGGGATGGGAGGAGGGGGATGGGGGGACTACAAGAGGGCAGGGCAGTGGGCTGAGAGCTATAGGAGGGCTGCAGCAAGTTATTGGTGCACGGATTCTTGTGCAGGGCTACTAGTCTATATTATAAAAGGCCCATGGCCATCACACCATAATGCCAGAATGACCAAAAGACCAGTCACCAGGAGGTGTATGAAGCACCTCAAGTTCTCTCCCTCCAGCCTGTGAGCTGTTCATGGGGGCAGGGCGAGGCTCACGGCTCATGCAGTACAGTGGGGCTCACAGCTCTCAAGGTGGGGCAGGGCTCATGGCTCATGTAGCAGGGCAGGGCTTGTGGCTCATGAAGCAGGGAGGGGCAGGGCGTGTGGCTCCCATGGCAGGGCAGGCTCACAGCAGTGAGCTACTCAGGCACAGTGGGTCTAGGGTCCCGCTGGCGCAGCGGGTCTGGGTCTCATGCGATTTTGCGTGCTGGGCCTCTAGTATGTGATAAATATCCATCCTACCTTCTAACTATACATGAAGACCTCCTTTCATAAGAAGATATTAAGGGCCCTGCACCCAATAGGGATTATTGTGCTTAATTCTTCTCAGCTAGATCACTTTATAAACATGTGTCCAAACAATGCTTTTCTGGATTCAAATTATTCACTCAAATGTGTCTTGAAAAATCTGATCACTTCATGGCACTTGCAAAGCTAAATTAAGAAGTCACAAGTCTAGCATTCACAGACTTCAGATTCTGACCAAAAATAATAATAATAATTCTGTATTGCTGGGCTGGCATGGCATTCCCAGTCATGGCACAAGCCCAGTTGTGGGCTTGATTGGTAGTGTGAAACATGCAGGAGGCATCAAATCAATGATCCTTTCTCATTATTAATGTTTCTATCATTTTCTTGCTTTTCCTTCCTCTCTGAAAATAATATATATATAATAAATAATAATTATTATTATGTATTAAATTTTAAAAGAGGGTTTTGTTTTGTTTTTCTTTACACAGTCATATGTTGTATTACTAACTGCCCTCTGGGAGCAAAGTCACACCCATCACAAACACATACCCTAAAAAGAGATATTTATTATTCTGCTATGAATTCTATCTCTTATTATGTGAGCCATTACTATGTAGATGATATTTCTAGAAAGTGCAAAAAATAACATTTTATGAGATTTCAAATGCCATGATAATAAAATAGTAAAAAACTTAAGGAAATAAAAAAACACAGTATATGTGCATAAGGTATTAAGATACAAATTTGTAATTATGAAGGTTTATATAAAAGGAGAGAAATTTATTCTAAACACCAATTAAATCAGAACCACCACACAGGAAATAGAAGAACTATTAAACCATTGTGCCAACAATAAAAAAAACTCTCATATATGACAGAATTTAGCATTTGGGGGAGTGCAAGTACAGAGTGGAGTAGGTCAATGGGAAAAAGGGGATATTTGTAATACTTTCAACAATAATAAAGATAATTTTTTAAATGCTCATGTGAAACCTTCCACCAAACTTAAGAAATGTATACACTATTGAGAAGACTTTATTTAGTCCCTGCCCCCCAAAAGCACTATATATATATATATATATATATAATTTTAATTAAATAACTATATTTGTTAATGTTATACTAGTAAGTTTCATGTTATTAATCATATTCAATATTATCATTAACATTTCATTTATTCATTGAGCCAAACTCACTTAACATTAACTACACATAATATTGATATACTATTGAGAAAATAAGAGCTTATTATCTTCTAGTTCTTTACACTGTCTTTACATGTGATATTTCCTGCAATTTTTCCAAGAAATCTATGATGTTTGTACTGACTTTATCATTTTACAGGGAAGGAAATTGAGTCATATAGAGAATAATTATAATGACACAGATAATCAGTAGCATAATTGATATTTGAAGTCACTGACTAGTAGAGTATAATTTAGGGAGGCAGTACAAGTGATGGTTGAAAGCATGGGCTCTTGTCAAATTCTGGGTCATACCATTAGTAGCTATATGATTCTGTGATTCTTACCCCTTTGGGCCTTACTTTTCCATAGGAATCAATCTGTACCTTTCTAATAACCTGTGAATATTATAGTAGTTTATGCTTGTAGAACTCTTAGAACAGTACCTGACTCTTGATAAATATTAGCCATTTTATACCATATTCTTCATCTGAGTAGTTCATGACCTGATTAAAATCAATGTCAGCATGAATAAGTATATATAAAGATAACAGGAAGAAACACAAAACCATGTAAACAACTCCATTTTACTGGAAAATACATTTGAATGTTAAATTGAGAGGAGGAAGGGAAAGTCACTAAGGATGAGATCACAATGGTGAATCAATCAGTGACTGGAAGCTGTTGAGTGCCTGGAATGTTCTGATGGAGACTCTGAGAATTTAAAAAAGTTTTGAGAAAATGAAATGTTGAGTATGACCCATAAATCTTAGGTGACTCAGTGGCTAGTGGCAACTTTCACAAAGGATTGGGAAATAACAGCCAGAAAAGTATGGGGAAAATAATTATAGTCTTATACTTCCTTTTTAATAGAAATCTAAGCAACACTTACTAAATACTTGATCTTTTCACTGACCACTAGTTATTGTTGGCTCTGAATTAACATACTTTTCTGCCTGAAAAAAAACAACTGCTACCCACTTATGGCTGGCTTGTTTCTTGCTATTATAACTAGACATTTCTGCTACCACCAGCTAAGTTATAGGTTTACCAAGGTGCTAAGTTGTTCCCCACCATATATACACTATTTTCTTTTATCATTATACACACATTTAACTAAATATTATGAACAACAATATGAATGTAATTGGTAGTAAATGTTGTGCTGATTAAATCGATGCTTTTTCAAAGATCACCACATATTTAATGCTGACTTTGGAGGATGTGTTTCTAATAAATGATGGTTTGTTTTAAGTCATTCTGACACATGATTTTAATGTAGAAGAGAGGCTTCAATCTTGCCCTGAAACTTAGAAAACATAAGAGGAGTGAATGGTGATTCAGAATCTGCACCACTTCAGCATAAAACACAATTTACTTGAGTCAAATATTGCTATTTTATGGTATTGTACTTATCAGTCAATATTTACAATTTCAAAAGAACATTGGTTTCAGAAAATTACCATTGCACATATAAATGAATGGAGGAATCTACTTGAGCAAAGCAATTATAATAATTTCCTTCATCAATGGTTCCCAAATGCAAGCCTATGGAAAGTCTACATAGGATAATTTTGAAGGACATGCAAAAGATATACATATGACCAGAGCTCTAAGAGTAGGGTCAAAATTCTGCCCAATCAGAGATAGTTAGGTAGGTATATAGATGATAGATAGATAGATATCTTTATCTATATATCTATTGCTATACATTGTTGTCAGTAAAGATCTCTAACAGTGACTCTTTTTCTTTTTTTTAAATATATTTTTATTGATTTTTTTACAAAGAGGAAGGGAGTGGGATAGAGAGTTAGAAACATCAATGAGAGAGAAGCATCGATCAGCTGCCTCCTGCATACCCCCCACTGGGGATGTGCCTGCAACCAAGGTACATGCCCTTGACTGGAATCAAACCTGGGACCCTTGAGTCTGCAGGCCAACGCTCTATCCACTGAGCCAAACCAGTCAGGGCAGTAACTCTTTTTCTTAATTAAATTTTATTGGAATGACATTGGTCAACATGCACATATAGATTTAATGTGTGAATTTCTAAGTTACAAAATCTGTATATAGCACCATGTGCCCATCACCTAAAGTCAAATCTTCTCCTGTCACCTCATATTAGGATGCCCTTTTCCCACCATTCCTATCCCTCTGACAACTCCCACACTACTGTTTGTGTTCATAAGTTTCAACTTTATATCCCACATATGAATGAAATCATATGGTTCTTAGCTTTTTCTGTCTGACTTATTTCACTTAGCAAATATTCTCAAGGTTCATCCATGTTATTGTAAACTAGAGGCCTAGTGCACAAAATTTGTGCATGGTTAGAGTTCCTAGACCTGGCGGGCAATTAGGGCCAATCAGGGCCTTCGCCTGCCAACCAGGGCCTCCCTTCATTCTCACTGACTTCTAGTAGTCAGCACATGTCATAGCAAGTGATCAAACTCCCAGTTGAACTCCTGAGGGAACACTTTGCATATTAGCCTTTTATATATATATTGATGATGCTATTTTATCCCTTCTTATTGCTGAGTAGTATTGCATTGTGTATATGTATCACATTTTCTTTATCCAGTCTCTTATTGGTTGTTTCCATGTTTTGGCCACCATGAATAATGCTGTTGCAATGAACATAGTGGTGCATATGTGTTTGTGTATAAATGATTTTGAGTTTTTTTGGGGTATGTACCCAGGAGTGGGATTGCTGGGTTGTATGGTATCTCTATTCTTAATTTTTTGAGGAATTGTCAGACTGCTTTTCATAGTGACATTTTATTTCACTGAATTTGACAATTAAAATACTGGGAGATAGATTCTCATAACTGGCACTTGCTGTTTATATCAAATACTAAATATTGTCTTTTATGATAGAGGCTTGGTGCACAAAAATTTGTGCACTCGGGGGTGTCCCTCAGCCTGGCCTGTGTCCTCTCGTAGTCTGGGATTCCTCGGGGGATGTCCACCTGCTGGCATGCCTGGCCAGCCTGGGTGAGGGGCTGATGGCTGTTTGCAGGCAAGCCAAGCCCGCTAATGGGAACCCTCACCCCATGGGGGTGTGCCCAGTCTGGGTGAGGGGCTGAGGGCCGTTTTCAGGCTGCCCACAGTCCCTTCAGGGTTTGGATCCCTACTGGCATGACTGCACAGCCTGGGTGAGAGGCTGAGGGCCATTTTCAGGCTGCCCACAGCCCCTTCAGAGTTCGGGTCCCTATTGGGGTACCTGGGCATTCTGGGAGAGGGGCAGAGGGCCATTTTCAGGATACCCACAGACCCTTTAGGGTTCGAGTCCCTACTGGGGTACCTGACCAGCCTGGATGAGGGGCAGAGGGCCGTTTTCAGGCTGCCCACAGCTCCCATTGACCCAAGGTCCCAGTGAAGCTGGCTGGAATCAGGTTTCTGGGGTTTATTTATCTTTTATAATTGAAACTTTGTTACCTTGAGCAGAGGCCTAGGCAGGCAATGAAGCCTCCTGTTTGCTTCAGCTCCATGGTTTCTATAATTAAAACATTGTTGCCATGAGCAGAGGCTCAGCCAGCCTAGGCAGGCAGTTGCAACAGAAGCCTCCTGTTTGCTCTAGCTCTGTGGCTGCCGGCCTCCATCTTGGCTGGGTTAATTTGCATACAGCTGCTCTAATTGGCTGCTGGGCATGGCTTTGGCTGGTGGGCATGGCTTAGGTGTCTTGGAGTGATGGTTAATTTGCATATTACTCTTTTATTAGAGTAGATAGGCAGAAAATTATGACCTGAGGTTAGTCCATAGCTGCAGAAACATTTAAGACAAACAAATACACATTCTATTTAGTGATTAATAAGAAAGCACATGTCCTTATAAGGAAAAGTTTTGCTTCACTTGATACCAGGTGATCTTCATTATTCAACAACAGAGAATTCCAGGATTTATAAGAGATTTCAGATTATCAGGATGCTACAGTATTTCAACAGGACAGCCATGAGAGCAGGCAGACAGTCAACTTTCATTTCAAGTGATCAGAATTTAGCAAACATCTTTCTTTTATTTAAATTATAATATATACTTCAATACTATCATTAATTAATACTTTTGTTAGTTAACAACTTAGGAACTTCATAAGGAATGGACATTATAACTTCAAATTGGAGCAACAAGGTCTTGTATATGACAAGAACTACATGAAAGCACATTTTCAAGATCACAACATCTTCCAGATATTTTACTTAGATCACAAATAGTCTGAACAGCTTTCTTGGATTTTCACTTGTTTACATTGATGTCATCATTTTATCAGTTGTTAGAGAAGTGTATTACATTAGCTTTCCAATGACTGTTTGTATTTTATAACCACTAGAGGCCTGGTGCACAAAATTCATGCATGGGGGGAGGTCCCTCAGCCCAGCCTGCACCCTCTACATTTGAGATCCCTCTCATAATCTGGGACCACTGGCTTCTAACCACTCACCTATCTGCCTGCCTGTTCATACCTAACTGCCCTTCCCTATCAGCCTGGTTGCCCCTAACTGCCTCTGCCTTGGGCCCCACCACTGGACTTTTTCCAAAGGATGTCTGTAAGGTGTATGGTCTAATTAGCATATTACCCTTTTATTAGTATAAATAAGTATTTGTCATATTATTCTCTACTTTTCTATATGTATTTAAAATACTCCAGAATATTTTAAGTGAATGAAAAATGATCAAGTTGTAGAAAAATAAAGGTTTTGAAATACAACCTGGTAAACTTGAAAGCAACAAGATTTGCATAAAAGGGCATAAGTTGCAGTCGACAACAAAACTTGTTAGGATTGCTTGGTTAATATTCTTTTGTTGGAAAGGCGTGATTTGGGCAAAGGAGAAAAGGAAACCAACCCAATAAAAGGGAATGTCTGATTGGGCCATTGCCACCGCAGAGAGGGGCAGGTGCGGCAAAGGTTCATGCTATCCCACAGGTTCAGGCTGTCTGTGTGTACGGGACACCAAAAGGCACCTGTCACACCTGAAACACAATTTGCTAACACTCACAATTGCAGAGCTCAGGAAGAATCACTGTTTTTAAAACCATTATTTCCCTGGCATATAAAATATACATACATACATATAAATATACATGCCCTCTTCTGAGCTTCCCCTGCCCTCCATGTGATATTTTCCATGTCAACAAATTGGATGCACAGACATAATTGTTAATGGCTACAGTGTTATCCCTGACTGTTTGACATTACTATGGTTTACTTCTCTAACCCTTTATTGTGGGGCAGGTTGCTTCCGGTTTCCCCTGGCATCAACAACTACAGTAAACATAATTGCTTATTTGACTGTTTACTTAGGACACATTCATAGACATGGAACTCCTGGCCCAAAGTTAACTCACTTGAATTTTGATCCACATTTCTAAAATGACTTTCTAGAAAGTGCTTCTGTTTGTTTAGCCCATTGGTTTTAAATCAGATTACACTACCACAAATGGGTTAAGAGAAAACTGTTCAAGGCACCTTGGGCAAATCACTAACTCTTGTGAACTTGAGTGACCTCAAGGCCGGGACCTGGAGGATCCAGGCTGGAGGGTGAAGTCCAGCCAAGTCTGGGTGGCACAGCCGAGGGCCCTATGTGGGTGCAAGCGTGTGAATATGTGTCGCTCAGGTCCACGCTCATGCACACACCCACATGCCCTCACTCCCACTCTGCATCCTTGGCCACCAGGAACCTCCGTGGAGCCTGCCGTGAGCTCGGATGCATCCAGTCCCAGCACCAAGCAAGTCTGAGAAAGTTTCTCCAGACTGACTCCCACTGGCAGAAGGCAGGACCAGGAGGATCTGGGCTGTAGAGTGAAGTCCAGAGAGGCAGGGGTGGCGTGGCAGAGGAACTGGTGTGGGTGTGAGCGTGTGAGTGTGCGTCGCTCAGGCCCACGCTCATGCACACAGCCACACACCCTCACTCCTGCTCTGCACCCTCAGACACCAGGAACCTCGAGGAGTTCAGCCCACTAGCCAGTCCCCGCCCACTTGGTCGAGTGGACCCTGGCTCTTAATATAAATGTGTTTCCATGTTGAGCAACAAAAAACAGAGCTCATGCAGTGAGATAATGTAGATGCTGGCCAGGGAAGTCTTGCTATGAATGGCACCGTTTTTCACCAACACCAAGGCAGACATACTTACTTCCATCTAGAGATATGGAAAAGGGAGAACACATAAATAAAACAGCAATAATCCATGGTTGGTGCAGAATAAATGGGCTACACAGCCTCTTACTTACCCTGAATCCAAATAGATTCAAAGTGCTTATGCCATTTATGTCTCTTCAACAATTTCAAGTCCATTGATATTCTGGGCTGCATCTCCACTGCTAAGGCTTCTAAGTGTATGGAAAATACCACTGACTATTTATAACCTGGTTTTGTGCCTTTAGTACCAATGATATAACTTGTGTGTTCCAGTTATCTAACTTGGAGTTAACCTTAAATTGTACTTGCCTTGATAAGGTAGAGTTGCTAAGACTGTTTCTTGAGTATTGTTACTGATAATTGAATTACTGAATTCTACAGTGAGACTAATAAATCTCTTGCTAATAAATAAACATGTATTATAACTGAGATGCATTTTAACCAGATATGTTGCTATGTACAAGAGTGTAGAGGTAGAATGACCTGTAGCATTGTAATTGTCACCCATGAGACGGATGGGAATTCAGGCTACTGAGGCTTGTTTATGTATGGCACATTTCCCACTAGCAATTTTAGGACGTTCATATATCTTTTGACATGTGGATTACCTCTGAGAGAGAGAAAAACACTCTGAACATAAGCGCAAGTACTGTACAACTTTACTTAGAGCTGGACCTGTTCCAAAACTTTTGCATAAACTTGCTTAATCAGCAAATGTTGTTCATTGACACCTTTGCTGTACAGTACACACAAGAAAAAACACAGAGGAAAAAAAAAGAGAGAGATAAAACTCATGGACATGGACAACAATGTGAGGATTGTAGGGTGGGGAGGAGAGTTGGGGGAGGTAGAGAAAGATATGGGGGGAGGGATGATGAACAAAGAAGACTAGACTAGGAGTGGTGAACATACAATCAGTGTGTATATTATATATTGTGGAATTATGCCCCTTAAACCTGGATAATTTTGTTAACCACTATCACCCCAACAAATTCAATAAAAAGAAAAAAAAAAAGATCAAATTTTATATCTTGTGTTTTATAAAATTTAATAAAAATGTATTTAAGCTTCTTACGAACACTTATTAGACTTTTTAACTCTAGGATGTACCAATTAGGAAATTTGTTCCAGTTTTATTTAGCCAGCCTCTTACAGGTGGCCTAATTAGTTATACATGACTAGAGGCCCAGTGAATGAAATTTGTGCATGGGTAGGGTATCTCAGGGTGGCCTACGGCGACTGAACCATAGCCCCAAGCCTCACAGCCCCAGATCACACCCCTAGCCTTGCAGTCCCCGCAGCCTTGCCTGGCACCCTGCCTTGGCCGGGTGCTACCCACTTGCCCTCCTCCTTGCTGCAACCACTGGTCACAGTCTGCAGGGCTATAGATCAAGGCTGGGGAGACTCCCCTCCTCCATCCCCCACCCCCTGCCCAGCTCCCTCAACCCCTGGGAGCTGGGCAGCAGTCCTGCCCTCCACCACCGCCACTGGTCGCTGTCTGCAGGGTGATTGGTGGGGCGACCAGCCCTGCTTGCACCTGCCTTGACCTGGGGCTGCCTGCTCACCTCCTCCATCGTCCCACTGCAGTCCACTCTTGTCAGGGCCCATCAGGCCAGCAGCGCCTCCACTGCCTTCTACTGCCAGCGCCACATCACCAATGCCTGCCATGTCCATGCCACCCTGTGGTGGTGAGCGCATGTCTTAGCAAGCAGTCGAACTCCCAGTTGTGGGGACAATTTGCATATTAGGCTTTCATTGTATAGGTCTAGAGGCCTGGTACATGAAATTCATGCATGGGGAGTGTGTGTCCCTCAGCCCAGCCTGTACCCTCTCCAATCTGGGACCCCTCAAGGGATGTCCAACTGCCCTCTCATAATCTAGGACTGTTGGCTCACCTGCCTGCCTGATTGCTCCTAATTTCTTCTGCCTGCCAGCCTGATCACCCCTAACCACTCTCCTGCCAGCCTGATCAATGCCTAACTGCTCCCCTGCCAGCCCAGTTGCCCCCAACTGCCCTCCCCTGCTGGCCTGGTCACCTGTAACTTCCTCCCTTGCCCTAACTACCCTCCCTAAACCCTCCCCTAACTACCCTTCCCTGCCGACCCAGTTACCCCTAATTGCCCTCCCCTTCTAACCTGGTTGCCCCTACCTGCCCTCTCCTGCAGGCCTGATCACTCAAAACTGCCTTCCCCTGCTGGCCATCTTGTATCCACATGGGGGCAGCAATCTTGTGTGTTGGAGTGATGGCCAATTTGAATATTACTCTTTTATTAGATTATTAGATAGGATGGTTATATTGGTGGCCATGGGTCTCACAAGAAGGTCTCAAAGAGTGTTGCTCCACCTACAAAGGCATAAATGAAGATACATATAAAAAATCAATTGTTAAGAATGAAGAACTATGGTGGCCTACTTTTTCACTTGTAGGATCCAACTAATTTTACTAACAAATATTTTATCTTGGTGGACACTCATCTTATAGAGTTGTAAGGATAGTAGAATTTGAAACTTGCTGAAATCACACTATTTAAATGTTCTATAGACTTTGATGAATATCACTCTTTGGAGCTAAGCTTTTGCCAATTAGATACTGAAAAAAATCTGATGGAGAATTTTTTTTAAATAATTACACCCCTTAAAGTCAAGGTTACTGTTTTTAACATAAATATAAATAATTCATCCACTATCAGCCACTTTGAAGACATCAGTAAACAGCTTTCAGTGCCTGTTGTGCTGGCATGATCCATACAAATGGGTGATCCATCATCTTCTGTCACACCTTTAGAAGATGCTGCCTGGTAAAGTCAAGTTTTGAAATTAACTCCCATTTGATAATTTTCCCATAAAAACATTTCCACTTAAAGGCTTGTTTCTATTTGTTCCTCATTTTCACATTCACCTCATGCTTTGTCTCCTGCCTCTACCTCAGGATCATTCCCTGCAGCATTGCATATTTCTTGAAATCATTCAACACACAGATATTACATGTGTAAAATAAAATATCTCTATCAAACTTTGTTTTATTCACAGATGTCTTTGCCTACTTACCAAATATACTTAACTACTTATAAGTTCCAAGTGCTGTTAATCCACATGCACTTTTTTTTAATCTTTATTGTTCAGATTATTGCAGTTGTTCCTCTTTTTTCTCCCCATAGCTCCCCTCCTCCCAGTTCCCACCCCACTCTCTGTCCTTACCCCACCCCCCGTGTTCTCATCCACAAGTGTATGATTACTGGCCAGTCTCTTCCTGCACCTCCAACACCCTTTCCCCCCCTGAAAATTGTCAGTCCACTCCCTTTCTGTGCCTCTGACTCTATTCTATTCACCAGTTTATTCTGTTCATCAGATTTTTTTAATCACTTGATTTTTAGATTCACTTGTTGATAAATATGTATTTATTGTTCATAATTTTTATCTTTACTTTTTTTTCTTCCTCTTCTCAAAGGATACCTTTCAGCATTTCATATAATACTGGTTGGGTGGTGATGAACTCCTTTAGTTTTTTTTGTCTGTGAAGCTCTTTATCTGACCTTCAATTCTGAATGATAGCTTTGCTGGGTAAAGTGATCTTGGCTGTAGGTTCTTGCTATTCATCACTTTGAATATTTCTTGCCATTCCCTTCTGGCCTGCAAAGTTTTTGCTGAGAAATTGGCTGACAGACATATGGGTGCTCCCTTGTAGGTAACTAACTGCTTTTCTCTTGCTGCTTTTAAAATTATCTCCTCGTCTTTTGCTCTTGGCATTTTAATTATGATGTGTCTTGGTGTGGTCCTCTTTGGATTCCTTTTGTTTGGGCTTCTCTGCACTTCCTGGGCTTGGAAGTCTATTTCTTTCACCAGGTGGGGGGAGTTTTCTGTCATTATTTCTTCAAATAGGTTTTAATATCTTGCTCTCTCCCTCTGGCACCCCTATAATTCTGATGTTGGTACGCTTGAAGTTGTCCCAGAGGCTCCTTACACTGTTTTCATATTTTTGGATTCTTTTTTCTTTTGGCTTATCCATTTGGGTATTTTTTGCTTCTTCATATTTCAATTCTTTAATTTGATTCTTGCTTTCCTCTAATCTGTTGTTGGATCTCTGTATATTCTTTATTTCAGTCAGCGTATGCTTAATTTCTAGTTGGTCCTTTTTCATATCCTCAAGGGTCTCATTAGATTTATTGTATGTCTCACTAAGTTTATCATCGGTTTCTAGAAAATTTTTGAAAAACCTTATAACCGTGGTTTTGAACTCTGTATCCTGTCATTTGCTTTCCTCCTTTTCTGTCATTCCGTTTCTTTGTCTCTACATTTTGGCTGCTTCCCTGGGTTGATAGAGTGGCTTTCTGTGTTAGGTGATCACTGAGAGGAAAGACCTCCAAGCCACTTGGTTATGCGAATCAGCTGTGTCTACAGTGGGAGAACTTCTGTGCTGAAGCCACTCTTATGGGGCAAGACTTGTTTCACTGGGGCTTTGGTGCTCATGGACTCTGTCCCGAGTGTGTCCCTTATGAATATGAGGAGTTGTATTTAGAATTGTACCACTCAGACCCCTGGGTAAGCTGGCACTTGTGTCTCCAAGGAGGTGCTATTTTAGCCTTTGCCTGAGGCTACTCAGTCTTTTATGTGCAAAAGCCTCTGTGTGCAGTTTGGGTGGGCGGGCTCTTGGGGAATCAATAGGACAGAGCAAACAGTATGGCTGATTCTCAGCCCTTCCGTAAGAGCACCGGGTCTCAATCTGCTCTGGAGTTCTTCCTGGTACCCAATGGTGCCAGACAGTGCCTGACTGTCCCAGACAGTCCAGATCCTCCCTGTATGGTTCTGAGTCTCCAGAAAGTCGCCTGGAACTGGAGTTCAGAGCCATCAGGAGCTTGTACCTCCCTCCGGTAGGAAATACTGCCAGCCCTTTCCATGAACTCCTTCACGCAGGCCTCCATACCTCTGCACTTTATTTCCGCACCTCCTCTGTGTCTCAGTCTCTTTCTAGTTGTAGAATTTCCACTCATCCAGCCTTCTTGTGGGTCTGGGTGGTGTCCGTTTTTTCTTTTCGTTGTTGTTTTAAAATGGTTGCGCCCAGCAGCAATTCTGCTGTTCACCTATGCCGCCATCTTGGTTTCTCTACTTCCACATGCACTTTTAAAAATTTTTTCTTCAAAAGCAAAATTTTGCATAATTTAAATTCTGTTATTATTGCTATACAGTGCTTCCATTGTTTCACAATTTATAAATTGAAGCAATCAATGTCTAGTTACATGGGATTTATAATATAAGGTCAAAGTTTGCTACAGAAAGCTTTACACATGTGTCTGGTTGCTGTTTATATGATTTCATGTATACCAGTAACTCTGGAAGTCTAGAAGGATAACTATATTAAACAAAGGAAAGGTTGCTCAAACTTCAACAACCAGATAAATGCAGAAGCTCACCAATTTGAATAGATCAGACACCATAAGCCTTTAAGAATTAAATATGTCCATTGATTTAAAAATAATATAATCATCAGAGTATGAGAAAAAGTAAAATAATCCATTTTAACTTTTGCAATTTTTTAACCAGAGAGTGATTATATCTTAACTTCCTTAGTGTCCTTTGATATTAAAAAACAACTTCTTAATAATCCAGATAAATTAAATTTTGTCATTTATATGAGGCGCTCTTTAACCTCTTGAAAAACATTTTGAGAACTTGCCACATTCGCCACAGATCACCATAGATCGCCATAAGCAGGCTAGTAATAAATGGAAATAATGAGTTCATTTTAAAATTTAAACCAATGATAGAATGATTAGGAATTTTTTTTACCCTAGAATGCATAATTAGTTCTAGAGGTGAAATTAAAGACAAACTCACTTTACATATTACTAAAAAGCAAATGAGAACATCTACTCTAATAAAAGTGTAATATTGAAATTGACTGTTTCTTTGGGATGCCTAAGTCATGCCCAACAGCCAATCAGAGCGACTGTATGCAAATTAGCCCAGCCAAGATGGCGGAGGCTGCAGCCTCAGGAGAAGCCACACACTGCGGTCCAGCAGGGCAGACGGAAGACCTCTGCCCTGGAATTGAGGCTGCAGCTGTGGGCGGGAGAAGCGAGTCGCCCGTGTCTGTGGCCTGGATCCCGGGGCAGATGGAAGCTTAGCCATCTGCCCTGCTAGACTGCAGCTGCAGGCAGCTCGCTTCTTCCGCCCGCAGCTATGGCCTGTCTGCCCCGGGATCCAGGCCGCAGCCATGGGTGGGAGAAGCGAGCCCACACTGTGGTCCAGCAAAGCAGACAGCTAAGCTTCCGTCTGCCCCAGGATCCAGGCTGCAGCCGCAGGCGGGAGAAGCAAGCCACCCATGGCTGCAGTCCAGCAGGGCAGACAGCTAAGCTTCTGTCTACCCTGGGATCCAGGACGCAGCCATGGGCAGGAAAAGTGAGCCCACACTGCAGTCCAGGGGAGACAAGCTGTGCCATTGGCGGGTCCCTGAATGGAGGGGTGGATGGTCCAGAGGTGGAGGTGCTCCTTCTTTGTAGCTGCAGTGCCAGGGCTGCATAGCCAGCTGCCACCTGGCTGGAGCTGAGCCCTGAGCTGGGGGTTAATGCCCCCTCCCCATGGAAGCTTTAATGAGGGAAGGAGGGCTGCTCCCTCTCTCTCTCCTGGGCCCCCTCCCTTGCCGGCTCCATTTTCTCTGCCACAGGGGTAGGGGTCTCCCTTCAGAGCTGGGGTGAACCCCCGGGGGAGCCAGGAGATGAAGAGACAGGCAGGGGGCATGGTGGAGGGAGCAGCAGCCAGGGAGAGTTTGGGGGGAAGTAACCAGGTGGGGGAGGGGTGGAACAGGATGGAGGGAAGAACTTGATAAAAGAGTCAGTGGACAGCAGAGATAAAAAAAAAAAAGAGGATGTATGAGTGAACTGTAGGGCCTATAATGAAAACCAAGTATAGTTGTGTACTGGGGACAGATTTTAAAAGTAGAAGTCAGAAAAGAAAAAAGATAAATGATAGTGGATAATTAGGCAGGTAGATAGATAGGTATTAAAATAGTGGAAGTAAGTAGAGAAGAATGTATGTATGGTAAAGGTAGGATGAGAGAAAAAGAGGGAGGGAAGAAAAGTTATAAAGGGGGAGCTGGTAGAGCTTCAAAGGAGAATGGGAAGAAGGAAGGAATGGGGGAGGGAGCAAAGCAGGTCAGAGGGAGGAAGTGAAGAAAAAAATTAAGGTGGGAAGGAAGGAAAAGGGGAGGGTGGGCAAGGGTAAAGATAAAGGAAAGAAGGAATGTGGGAAGGGAAGAAGGGTAGTAGAAAAAATGGGAAGAATGATGATGGAACAGAAGTAGGAAATAAGGAGGAAAGAAAAGTTTATAAATGATGAGTCAGTAGGAAAAGTGTTACATAAAGGAGAAAAATTGTGAGAGGAAGAAGCCAATAAGGAAGTCAAATACAATTGTGCGTGAAGGGGATAAGATTAAAAAAGAAAGTTAATAGGGGTGACCAGGCTGGCAGGGGAGGGCAGTTAGGGGGATCAGGCAGGTAGGCAGAGTGGTTAGGGCAGGCAGGCAGGTTAGCGGTTAAGAACCAGAGATCCTGGATTGTGAGAGTCCCCAAGAACTCCATATTGGAGAGGGTGCAGGTCGGGCTGAGGGACCTCCCCCTCCCACCCCCCATGCATGAATTTTATGCACCGGCCCCTAGTAATTTCATAAACTGCTAGTTTTGCTATTCTTTGCTATTAAGAATCAATGAGCATGTTTTCATATGTCTCTTGGCCTTCTGTATGCCATTTTTCAAAAACTGTCTATTTAGGTTCTTTGCCCATTTTTTTATTGGATTGTTTACCTTCCTTTCATTAAGTTATATGAGTTCCCTGTAAATTTTGGAGATTAAACCCTTATCTGTGATAGCATTGGCAAATATGTTCTCCCAGGCTTTCTTGTTGTCTCGTTGATGGTTTCTTTCGTTGTGCAGAAGCTTTTTATTTCGAAGTAGTCCCATTCGTTTATTTTCTCATTAGTTTCCATTACCATAGGAGCTGTATAAGTAAAGATATTGCTATGACGTATGTCTGCTATTTTGCTGTCTATAGAATCTTCTAAGATTTTTATGGTTTTCCATCTTACATTTAAGTCCTTTAACCATTTTGAGTTTGTTTTTGTGTATGGTGTAAGTTGCTGATCAGGTTTCATTTTTTTTTGCATGTATCTGACCAATTTTCTCAGCACCATTTATTGAAGAGACTATCTTGACTCCATTGTATGCTCTTGCCTCCTTTGTCAAATATTAATTGGACATAATGGCTTGAATCTATTTCTGGGTTCTCTGTTCTCTTCCATTGGTCTATATGTCTGTTCTTTTGCCAGTACCAGGTAGTTTTGAGAACCATGGCTTTGTAATATAGCTTGATATCTGGTATTGTGATCCCTCCAACTTTGTTCTTCTTTCTCAAAATGGCTGTAGCTTTTCAGGGTGTTTTTTTTTATTCCAGATGAATTTTTGGAGAGTTTTTTCTAGGTCCATGAAATATGCCATTGGTATTTTAATGGGAATTACATTGAATCTATAAATTGCTTTAGGTAATATGGACATTTTAATGATATTGATTTTACCAATTCATAAACACAGTATGTTCTTCCATCTGTTTATGACTCCTCTATCTCTTTTTCCAATGTTCTGTTGTTTTCCAAGTATGGGTCTTTTACCTCCTTGGTTAAGTTCATTCCTAGGTATCTTAATTTTTTTTTTTTTTGGTGCAGTGGAAAATGGGATTGTTTATTTAGTGTCTCTGTCTGTGAGTTCATTATTGGTGTATAAACAAAGCCATAAATTTCTGGGTGTTACTTTTATATCCTGTTATATTGGTGAATTCATTTATTAAGTCTAGTAGTTTTCTGATGGAGTCTTTGGAGTTTTCTGTATACAATACCATGTCATCTGTGAATAAGGACAATTTTACTTCTTTTCCAATTTGGATGCCTTTTATTTCTTCTTCTTGTCTGATTGCTATGGCTAGCACTTCCAGTACTATATGTCAAACAGGAGTGGTGAAAGTGGGTATCCCTGTCTTGTTCTTACTCTTAGGGGAAATGGTTTTAGTTTTTGCCCATTGAGTATGATGCAAAACAAAAAAACAATGAGGTACCATCTCACATCTGTCAGAATGGCTATCATCAACAAATCAACAAATGACAAGGACTGACGAGGATGTGGAGAAAAAGGAACCTTCATGCACTGCTAGGGGGAATGCAGACTGGTGCAACCACTGTGGAAAAAAATATGGAGTTTTCTCAAGAAAGTTAAAAGTGTAACTCCTATTTTACCCAGTAATCCTACTTCTAGGAATATATCCCAAGAAACCAGAAACACTAATAAGAAAGAATATATGCACACCTATGTTCATAGCAGTACAATTTACAAAAGCTAAGATTTGGAAACATCCTAAGTGCCCATCAGTAGATGAGTGAATTAAAAACCTGTGGTATATCTACACAATAGAATACTATGCTGCTATAAAAGAAAGGAAGTTTTACCATTTGCAACAGCATGAATGAAACTAGAGAGCATTATGCTAAGTGAAATAAGCCAGTTAAAGAAAGATAAATATCACATGATCTCACTCATATGTGGGATATAATGAACAACATATACTGATGCACAAAAATAGATCCAGAAACAAAGTAACACTGAACAGAACATCCAAACTCAGAGAGAAGGCAGCGGAGGGTGTTAGAGATCAACCAAAGGACTTGTATGCATGCATATTAGCATAAGCAATAGACATAGACACTGGGGCAGTGGGGGTTTGTCCTGGAAGGTGGGAGTGGCTGGGGGGGGAAGTGTCAATTTTGGAAAAAGGAAACATATGTAACACTTTAAACAATAAAAAAAGAAAGAACTTTCAAAACTCATTAGCCAGTGAGTAAAAGTGAATAATTTAATACGCATCATAAAAAAAAATTCCATCCTGCTGTAAGTCCATATTTAAGGCAGGTTTACTTCACAGCTTTTATCCGCCCCCAACATGGCCCTGCCTCATAACCTGTATCTGGGAGCTTTGTGGGGAATATCTACCAGTTACTGAGAACCCAGCTGGGGGCAAAGGAAAGGCCTGGCTCTGACATAAGTTCACACAAGGAGTGGGACACCACCTGGGACACTGACCCCCTCCCCCTTTAAGATTTTGTAAAGAAGGTCCTCACTACTGGGAAGTAATAAAGATTAGACTATTTCAATTGCATGTAAGATTAATTTATTGGCAATGATGTCTAAGATGAAAAAGTATATCACCCACAAAAGTAAGTTTAGAATAGTCAGTACTTTGAAATTCAGACAGAAATTGGACCTGTCACTAGACTGAAACTAGCAAGAAAGAAGGTTTATAATTCAAATACTCTGAAGAATACAAAGCAGTAGGCTATATTCTGGGGTTTCCAGGCAGTGAGAACAACTGGATTGCAGAACCAATTGCAGAAATAGAAACTTAGGAATAGGATGTTCGGAGGGAGGGCAAGATCTTACTTACCAAGTCATTGAGGTAATTATGAGGAAGACAGTTGTAGAGAAGAAGGTCATAGGACAGGAAACAAATGGTTTAATCTCATGATCACAACCAGAATACTCCAAAACTGTTAGAGGTGATGCAGAAAAAAATTTCAAATGTGAGCTCTTTCAACAACTCTACGTTCGTCAGATTGGTGCTAGAGACAGGGAGGCAAGTATAGACTGCAGTTAATTGTGTGTTAGAGGACAGAGTGGGGCTTAAAGGACAAGGCTGTGAATAGGAGAGGCACTAAAGCTGAAAACTAGATGCAGTCTTTAAACCACACAGGGGGATTTGGCCTTTGTTGCTATCTGCCAATAGCTGCCCATAGTTCTCAATCAGAATCTCCTGGAAGGATGGTGAAACCACAGTTGTCCAGTTCAGTAAGGTGAGAAACACAAACTGCAGCAAGGTGGGCAAGGTGGGGCCAGGCATTCATCGTGCCACCGACCCCTCCCGGAAAGGGATCATGACTCTGGGAGCGGAGCTCTATTCAGCTGTAAAACAGACCAAGACCAACCAGACACCAATACATCTTGCAATTTTCTCTTCACCAGTATGTCCAACAGCAACGCGTCTTTTTACACACTTCAAAAGTTAAACATTAGAAACATGCAATCCAATGACATTCATTTGCCCTTGGCTAATATATCAATCTGGATGCTTCCAGCTTGCCCTTGCTTGGTTAGAATTTTGAGTAGATCAGAGGATAATTCAACTTTAGTCATATGAAATCTTAATGTGCTCTACTCATCCATTGATGTTTAAAGCACAATCTATTTAAACTCAGAATAATGGAAAAACCATACTGTAAACAATGTAAATGCAATGTGATAAGGGTTAAAATGTTATGAATTTTCTCCCTTTATTATCTCCTAAACTGCCCCCTTCTTTTCATTTCATCACTACTTCAACAGTACAAATACAGTGACTACAATGTCTTCATGATAATTTTAGGTTCCCTTTTTTTCCTTCCAGTACTGTATTTGCCTAGGTCTTCTCCCCCAGTTCTAGGAGAAAAACTATTCTGGGCTTACTGATTTAGAGGAACAGAAAGGAAGCAGTTCATACAAAGGAATAGTAACCTGCAATTCTTTCTGACTTTTGTTTTCTACTTGAGACAATTCTACCTTTGTTTCCCTTATGGACTATAAATAGTATTTGTAATAATTAATGCAAAAAAACACAGTATACATAATACCAAATATCTGTTTGAATGTTTTGTGTTGCTTTTATTATTATTGAGTTGTGTGGAGTAAAGTAACTGTCTAAAAATTTAAGGAATGCCTACAAATTGAAGAACAATTCTTGTTAAAAGGCTGCCCTCTTGTGACAATGTATTGTATGTACCACTGGAAAATCAGCCTCATACCTTCTTGAATGAAACTGATAATACTACTAAAAAGAAGTAAAACCTTGATAAAGTTTTTAATTTAAAATGTGTATATCTTACTTATATGGCAACTTTGGATAATGAATAATACTGATTAGACAGATGTTCCAGGGATCTGAAAATTTAAATGCATCTCTGTATTTAACTCAATTTAATTCTAACATGTACAACCCACTTCTCTACTCTTAATAAATTAGTCAAATTTCTCTGTATCTTGAGGAGTCAGTGGCATATATCATAAAATGTAATAAATTAAGTTGTCATCTATGTTATCGTAACTATTAATGTTACCCTCAGAGTGAATAACTAGTTAAACAATAAACATTACTAATGTAAAGATAAATAGCATGTCTTCTGGCTTTGAAGAGCTCTTGGTCTGATGCAGGAGACAGCTATGTAACCAAACACTCACAAAGAAGTTTAAATGCTGTGGTCCAGGTGGGTACACTGCCGCTGGGAGCTGGAAGAGAAAGCATTTCGCTTTGCTATAGAGAACCAGGGAAATTCAAGAGGATAAGTTAACCTGTTGTGGACCAACATTCAGGAGAATAAGTCCACCGCCTCTAATTTGGTCTTAAGCAGCAAGCGAAGATTTATTGTGCTGGCCAGCGGACTACTGCATGCCTCTCCACGCAGGGAGCCCTTCACTTGCAGCAGTCCCGACTTTTGTGCTAGGCAAGCTTTTATTCACAGAAACTACAAACGTAATCAGGGCCTTGACGCGCAGGTGTCAGGAAGTAGGAAACTTGGTGTTATGTCTGGGTACCGATCCTTGAAACAGACTTGAAAATTTCTCACTGACATTTAACTCATTAGTGGTTATCTCACTGGTGGCCTTGAAAACAACACAGTTCTATTCAATTAAAAAATGCACCTGGCATGGTATGAGAGTATGGATGTATCTAGTCTCTGGCCTACAAGGTCAGACAGCTAAGTTTATCTTCCTCATTATTCAAGTAGACTAAAGCAGGCTAGAAAGCAAAGTTACATGTAACCCATCACACACCCTGGGGATATTATTAAAATTTGAAGAAGACACACAATTTATTACATGCTAAGTACCCTCTAGAATTTGTGGATACATTAATGAAAATATTTAGTCCCTACACTTAATGAACTCAGAATAATGGAAAAACCATACTGTAAACAATGTAAATGCAATGTGATAAAGGTTAAAATGTTATGAATTTTCTCCCTTTATTATCTCCTAAACTGCCCCCTTCTTTTCATTTCATCACTACTTCAACAGTACAAATACAGTGACTACAATGTCTTTATGATAATTTTAGGTTTCCTTTTTTTCCTTCCAGTACTGTATTTGCCTAGGTCTTTTCCCCCAGTTCTAGGAGAAAAACTATTCTGGGCTTACTGATTTAGAGGAACAGAAAGGAATCAGTTCATACAAAGGAATAGTAACCTGCAATTCTTTCTGACTTTTGTTTTCTAGAACCTCATGCCTTTGGCAGAAGGTACAAAGATCATGGAACTGGTGGAAAGAAGTATTTGCAGCATGAGAAGCACTGTATACATGTGAAAGAGGAAAGATTTTTCCCCAGGTTAGGAAAAAATCATTCTCTATCGTTCCATATGGTTGAGAGGAGGGAAAACAAAGGGGCCCCTTGGTGAACAGGAGAGACCTAGGAGCAGTTATCTAGGGATGTAAAGATACCAGAAAAAAAAAATAGCTACAAGGTTGCCTAGACATACAGGATCCTGGGCAGACTCACAATAGGATTTTTGCACTACAAATATGATAAAGAAACATGAGGGAGCTCTTGGGCCTAAATGGACCATGCAGGGATGGACAAAGAGGCCAGCAGCAAATTGTGTAGACGGATGGCTAAACACTAAATGCCTACCCATCGTCTGTCCCCTAAGTTCTAGCACTGCTTGTAAAGGCTGTGTTCTGCCACCCAGATGCTGAAGCAGGAAGTCTCCCAGGGGTGAGGACGATGGAGCCCCTAGCGCTAGGACGCTTGCATGCACAACTCCGGAGACCAGGTTCTGTGACGCGGGTCTAATTTTATTGAGGAAGTACAGCAGTATATATAGGTGGAGGTGGCCAATCATAGAATACCAGGTCTTCTTAAATTGAACTACTTTCTTACACCTTACACCAAACAGCTGTTGCCCTTAAAACCCCTCCTCAGCCTTCACAGTTCTGCCTTCACAGTTCACTCAGATTAGGTTCTGATTGGTCGGTTTCTATGCCAATCAGCATCAAATCTCCACCTCCTAGACAGCCATTGGCTCCTTGCAGTTCACCCAGATTTGGTTCTGATTGGTTGCCAGTCAGTGTCTTTGGGCCTATCTTCAGGCCTGATCAGAGATGCAGGGCCGATCAGCAGCTTCTGGGGCTGCTGGCAAGGCTTGGAGAGAAAAAGAGGCAAAGACTGATCAACAGCTGCCACAGAGGATGTGGATCAGACTCTACTTCTCTTTCTGGGCCTGATCCCAGCTCCGTTGGCAGTCAGTGCTGTTGCCTGCAGGGGGAGGCCACCAGTGGCAAGTGTGTGGGGGGGGGAAACAGCACTGTGCAGATGGCAAGCAGCAGCAGCAGCAGCAACAGGAGTGGGGCCAGCTGCCTGCATCCAGGGCAGGAAAATCCCGATAGGCCCTGATCTCAGGCCAGGCCTAGGGACCCTACCCAAGGGGTCCCAGATTGTGAGAGCGTGTAGGCTAGGCTGAGGGACTCCCACGAGTGCACGAATGTTCATGCATTGGGCCTCTAATGTTTATGTGAGTAGGTCTCTTAATACAACACAAGTTACTTGAATTAGGAATTTGAACTTATCCCATTTTGTATTCTAAGAGATTGATTGCAATGTTTAAGTATACGGTAACCCCACTCCTTTTAAAGAGATGCTTGGTGAATATTTGAGTGTCTGCAAAATATTTTAAAGCTGAAAAAGAAAGTCTTCAGAGATATATTCTAAAAAATTGATTCAAGAAATAGCCAGCACAAGATAGAAGATGAACAAAGTTGGAGGACTGACACTAAACAAATTTAAGACTTACTATAAAGCTATAGGAATCAAGATGGCGGCAAAAGAATAGACTAATAAATCAATGGAAAAGAATAGAGAATCCATAAATGGACCCACATAAATATAGTCAAATGATTTTTGACAAAGGAGCAAAAACAATACAATGGAGAAAATGGTGCTGGAACAACTGGACATCCATATGCAAATAAAGAAATCTAGACAAATGCCTCACCTGTCACAAAAATTAACTCAAAATAGATCATAGACCTAAATATAAAATGCAACACCATTAAACTCCTCCAGGATATCATAGAAAAAAGCTTAAGTGACCTTTGGCATGTCTGTGACTTTTTAGATACAACACTAAAGGCATGATCCATGAAAGTAATAACTGACAAATTGAAATTCATTAAAGTTAAAAAACTTTTGCTCTTTGAAAAGCAATGTCAAGAGAATGAGACAAGCTACAGACTGGGAGAAAATACTTGTAAAAGATACATCTGATGAAGGACTTATCCAAAAAAGAATTCTTAAAACTCAACAATAAGATAAAAAACAACCCAATTGAAAAATGTCCAAACACCTTAACAGACACTTTACCAAAGGGTGGCAAATAAGCATGTAAAAATGTTCTGAACATTATATGTCATCATGGAAATGCAAATTAAAATGACAGTGATGTTCCACTACACATCTATTAGAATGGCCAAAATTCAGAACACTGACAATACCAAGTGTGAGTGAGGATATGGAACAACAGGAACTCTCATCCATTGTTGGTGACAATGCAAATGGCAAAACCATTTTGAAAGACAGTTTGGAAGTTTCTTACAAACCTAAACATACTCTTACAGTATGATCCAACAATTGTGCTACTTGATGTTTATCCAAAGACATTGAAAACATGTGTCTATACAAAAATCTACACGTGGATACTTATAATAGTTTTATTCATAGTTTCTAAAACTTGGAAGTAGGTTAGATGTTCTCCAGTAGGAAAATATACAAATTAACTGTGATACATCTGGACAATGATATATTATCCAGTACTAATAACAAATGTTTATTTTCCTGACTTGGTCATCCAGCACTGGGAGTTTTCCAAATCATTTTTGCTTTACTCAATATAAAACTGTGTCTATATACAAATCTATAAATTGATCAAGTGTTATTTTTTGGTACAGCTTGTTGAGGAAAAGGTTGAAATAAGATTGTCCCTGTATGTTCAATAACTCACTATTAACAGAAACTCTGTATTGTCCCCAAAGTTTCTTGGGGACAGTGTCCTAGGTCATGTGGTTCTGAGAATACATTTAGTTTGATCATTAGAATAAAATATATTCTTAATAAATTCTAACTTTCTCTCTTTGTCTCTCTGTCTCTCATCCTACGTCTCTATACTTAAATAGTGTCTTGCTAAGAATAAACCTACTTTCTAGTTCTTCATTTGCCATTCACTTTGACAACCCTTATTTTGAAAGACATTTTCCCAATTAAATATGTCTATCAAGGGTAAAACAACACCAACAAATATTGGAGAGTAAAAATAATTGAAAACCATGACAACTTCAACTGACAAAATCCAGTGATTTCAGAATCTGGGCCTGCAGTAGATTTTTTAGAAAAACCTGTAAATGGTCTCTCTACTCAGAGAGTTATTAAGACAAGACCTGAAACTTAAAATTCATGTGTTTAGAGTGTAATGATATAGTGGAGGAATTTTTTTTAATTCAGTTCTAAATGAAAAATATTCTTAGATACTATATTAAAATCTGGTTTTACTTCATTCTTAGAAAAGAGCTTAAGATATAGATAATTTTTAATTTGTTGTGCTAAGAGAGCTCTCTGATCTCTAACCAGAACCACTTTTAACATTTTGTTCTTCCAAATAGCCCTCACACACTGGTCTCTGCCCACTCTTACCCAAGTAACTTAAGAACTTACTGTTTTGCTTATTTAATTTTTTTTCATTTATCATTCAACATGTATTTATGGAGCCCCTGAAACAGACCATTCATTCACATGGACCCTGAAAATACAAATATGTATAATACAAAACTTCCTAATCTCAGGAAAATTCCATTCTTGTGATGGATACAGACAAGTAAGCCCAGAGTTTTAATGCCTTGTGCTGTAACAGATATAAAATGCCATCTCTGGGAAAAAAGAAGATGAGGCAAATGCAAAGGAAGAAGTGACACTGAGAGTGATAACAAGTTAACTAAGGAAAAATCCAAGGAAGGCCCAAGAGAGAAGAAAAGTGTGAGTGCAAATTATGAGTTAAGAATTGGAAGGAGCTGATGGAGATAAAGCATAAAGCTGGAAGAATATTCCACAGGGTCCTAGTGAATCTGAATGAGTTATCAGTTGTTTGAATCTTCAAACACTGTCCATAATATTATCTTACATTTTAAGCACTTTGTCATTACTGCTAGTCTACATGCAAATGCATTCTTCCATGCCCCTGTGGGATATAAATTCAAATCCTAGTCAAGAACCTAGGATTCCAAAAATGTCAGCCATGATACAGAAATCCAAATTCAATTCATCAGTACCATCTCAATCACCAGCTATTCACCTCCACTCCCGTATCACCTTCTTTTTTCATGTACCATGTGTTTATAAGAACAAAGAAATTATGAATGAAAAAGTTATCTGTGCTTTGAAGTCCTAGATTTTCTAGCTCCATATTCATTCCCCTACTATTTTCCAACAATGTTGCTTATGCCTCCTGGAGAAGCAGGATGTATTGTCAGAGGCAGAACTCAGGTAGTTGGTAACTTTAAGGAGTGTCTTTATCGTAAAATCCTAAAAGCACATGTCAGAAACCAGCATATATGTCTTGAAATTTGCCGGGATGGTCACATCCAGCAAGCCCCATGGCAGTTGGCAGGGACTCACCAGCCATATCACAATTAAAACTGACTGGTAGATAATAAGTAGTCACTTTGTATTTGCTATTTCTATAATGGTGTAAAAAATAAAACAACAGGGTTCATGTATAAGCCATAAGTGTATGACTCACAAAACTTTTATGAATATAATTAACTAGTAGTAAGTAGTTTTACATAATTGTGCCTCATCTGTATTGGACACACACAATTAAACAATTATATAGTAGATTAGAATGATATAATTTATTTTTTAAGTATAGCTTATTAAAATAAATATAATCCATTTGGCCTTTGATTATTTCCACTTATATCAGTTGACTACTATAGGTAACAAAGTTTTGATTTGTGGCTTTGTTATTGATTTTTAATATAAAATTGTATTATTCAATGGAAACACAAAGAAGTTATATAAATAAAATAGGTAATATATTATTTAATTAGATAAATCCTAAAATAATCAAACTAGCCCTGGCCAGTGTTGATTCCCAGTCAAAGGGATACACCTGGTTACAGTTTAGATCCTTGGACTCAGTATGGGCATGTGTAGGAGGCAACCAATCCATGTGTCTCTCTCACATAGATGTTTCTCTCTCTTTCTCTCTTTCTCTCTCTTCCCTTTCTTCCCTCCCTTCCACTCTCTCTAAAAATCAATGGAAAAATATTTTCAAGTGAGAATTTAAAAAAATAATCATCATCATCAAACTAAATTGATTTTATAGGTTTATTGTTAACTTTTTTTCAGTTACCATGAACATTTAACATTATATTAGTTTTAGGAGTATGCATAGTGGTTAGACATTTATATACCAGTAACTTAAAAGTGATCCCTTAGTAAGTCTTACACACACCTGACACCATATTGATATTACAATATTATTGACTCACTAACCTATACTTTACATCCCTGTGTCTATTTTGTAACTGCTAATTTGTACATCTTAATTTCTTCACCTTTTTCACCCAGCCCTCCAACTCCCAGCCAAGCAACCATAAGTTAGTTCTCTGTATCTATGAGTTTTTTCTTTTTTGTTTGTTTGTTCATTTATTTTGTTTTAAGGTTCCACATATAAGTAAAGTCATATGGCATTTGTCTTCCTCTGACTTATTGCACTTAACATAATACTCTCTAGGTTTACCCATGTCACAAACAGTAAAATTTCATTGTTTTTATGGCTGAGCAATAGAATAACATTTCGTATATATTACTTATTTATTCATTTTTTATTTGAGCATTTAATCCATTTACATTTAAAGTAATTGTTACAGGTATGTAATTACTGCCATTTTATTAATCATGTTCTGATTTTTTTTTAGTTCTCTATTTCTTTCTTATTTCCTTGCTCTCTTCTCTTATATGTTGACTAGAAGCCCAGTGCACAAAAATTTGTGCACTTGGGGGATCCCTCAGCCCGGCCTGTGACCTCTCGCAACCTGGGACTCCTTGGGGGATGTCCACCTGCTAGCTTAAGCCCACTCTCCAGGTAATCTTTCAGAATTCTTTCATTTTACTTTTTTATATTTGGATGCTCCTGTACTGGGTACATATGTTTACCAGAATTATAGCCTATTGTTGTATGGATCCCATTAGTATTATGAAGTGGCCCTCCTTAGCTTTTTATTATGCTTTTCACTTTGAGGTCTATTTTGTCAGATATAAGTATTGCTACCCTAGCTTTTTATATATATATATTTGCATTTGCCTGAAAATATTTTTACCATCGCTTCACTTTCAGTCTGTCTGAATCCTTTGTTCTGAAGTGGGTCTCTTTTAGACAGCATATATATGAGTCATGTTTTCTTATCCATTGAGCTATCCTCTGTCTTTTGACTGGATCATTTAATCCATTTATGTGTAAGGTTATTGTTGATAGGCCAGTTTTATTCTTTATGCCTGTGTTCCTCCTGCTCTTTCTATTTCTTCTTTGTACAACAGTCCTTTTCGCTTTTCTTACATTGCTGGTTTGATGGCAATAAACTCCTTCAGCTTTTGTTGTTGTTGTTGTTGTTGTTGTTGTTGTTGTTGTTGTTGTTAAGCTCCTGATCTCATCTTCAATGATAGCCTTCC
This sequence comes from Murina feae, assembly GCA_004026665.1. Taxonomy (NCBI): domain Eukaryota; kingdom Metazoa; phylum Chordata; class Mammalia; order Chiroptera; family Vespertilionidae; genus Murina; species Murina feae. Next base: position 31,835 of record PVJC01001128.1, on the reverse strand, counting down.
TGGATAGACTATTCTTGGATTCAGTCTATTGTTTTTTATCACTTTATTTTTTATTGTTGAAAGTATTTTTTCTTTATTTATTTTCTTTATTATATATGTGTCCTGATACCCCATTGACCCAGCACCCCCCCCCCGACTCATGCCATCACCCCCCTGTTGTCTGTGTCCACTGGTTATGTTATATGCATGCATACAAGTCCTTTGGTTGATCTCTCCTCCTTACCTCCATCCTCCACTACCTTCCCTCTGAGGTTTGATGTTCTGATTGATGATTCTCTGTCTCTGGATCTGTTTTTGTTCATCAGTTTATGTTGTTCATTATAATTCACAAATGAGTGAGATCATGTGATATTTATCTTTCTCTGACTGACTTATTTCACTTAGCATAATACTCTCCAGTTCCATCCATGCTGCTGCAAATGGCAAGAATTCCTTCTTTTTTATAGCAGCATAGTATTCCAGTGTGTAGATATACCACAATTTTTAATCCACTCATCTACTGATGGGCACTTAGGCTGTTTTCAAATATTAGCTATTGAAAATTATGCTGCTATGAACATAGGGGTGCACATATCTTTTCTGATTGGTGTTTCTGTTTTCTTTGGATATATTCCTAGAAGTGGGATCACTGGCTGAAATGTGAGTTCTGTTTTTAGTGTTTTGAGGAAACTCCATACTGTTCTTCACAGTGGCTGCACCAGTCTGCATTCCTATCAGAAGTGCACAAGGGTTCATTTTTCTCTGCATCCTCACCAGCACTTGTCATTTGTTGATTTGTTGATGATAGCCATTCTTACAGGTGTGAGATGGTATTGCATTGTCATTTTGATTTGCATCTCCTGGATGACTAGTGACTTTGAGCATGTTTTCATATATCTCTTGGTCTTCCATATGTGTTCTTTCAAAATGTGACTATTTAGGTCCATTGCCCATTTTTTGATTGTATTGTTTATCTTTCTTTAGTTAAGTTGTATGAGTTCCATGTAAATGTTGGAGATTAAACCCTTATCAGAGATAACATTGGAAAATATGTTCTCCCATGCAGTGGGCTTTCTTGTTTTGTTGATGGTTTCTTTTGTTGTGCAGAAGCTTTTTATTGTTTGATGTAGTCCCATGTGTTTATTTTTGCTTTAGTTTTCATTGCCCTAGGAGCTGTATCAGTAAAGGTATTGCTTCGGCATATATCTAAAATTCTGCTGCCTGTGGATTCCTCTAAGATTTTTATGGTTTCCCATCTTACATTTAAGTCCTTTATCCATTTTGAGTTTATTTTTGTGTATGGTGTAAGTTGGGGTCTAGTTTCATTATTTTTGCATATATCTGACCAAATTTCCCAGCACCATTTATTGAAGAGACTGTCTTGATTCCATTGTATGTTCTTGCCTCCTTTATCAAATATTAATTGGGGATAGTGGTTTGGGTTGATTTCTGGGTTTTCTATTCTATTCCATTGGTCTATATGTCTGTTCTTATGCCAGTACCAGGTAGTTTTGAGAACATTGGCTTTATAATACAGCTTGATATCTGGTATTGAAATCCCACCTATTTGTAATTCTTTTTTAGGGTTGCTGCAGCTATTCAGGGTTTTTTTTATTCCAGATGAATTTTTGGAGAGTTTTCTCTTGTTCTGTGAAATATGCTGTTGTATTTTAATAGGGAGTGAATTGAATTTATAGATTGCTTTGGATAGTATGGACATTTTAATGATATTTATTCTACCAATGCATGAACAAGGTATGTTCTTCCATCTGTTTATGTCTTCCTCTATCTCTTTTTTCCAACATCCTGTAGTTTTCTGAGTACAGGTCTTTTACCTCTTTCATTAAGTTTACTCATAGATATCTATTATTTTGTGTATGTGTGTGCAATGGTAAATGGGACTGTATTTTAATCTTTCTTTCTGTAAGTTCATTATTGGTGTATAAAAATGCCATAGATTTCTTGGTGTTAGTTTTGTGTCCTGCTACATTGCCGAATTCATTTATTAAGTCTAATAATTTTTTGGTGGAGTCTTTAGGGTTTTCTATGTACAGTATCATGTCATCTGCAAATATTGACAATTTTACTTATTCTTTGCCAATTTGGATGCCATTTATTTCTTCTTCTTGTCTGATCACTGTGATTAGCCCTTATAGTACTATGTTGAACAGGAATGGTGAAAGTGGATATTCCTGTCTTATTCCTGTTCTTAAGGGAGATGGTTTTAGTTTTAGCCATTGAGTATGATGTTGGCTGTAGGTTTGTCATATAAGGCTTTTATTATGTTGAAGTATGATCCTTTTATTTCCACTTTGTTGAGCATTTTTATGAGAAAAGGGTATTGCACTTTGTCAAATGCCTTTTCTTCATCAATTGATATAATTATGTGCTTTTTGTCTCTCAACTTGTTTATGTGATGTATCATGTTTATTGATTTGTGGATATTGTACTATCTTTGCATTCCTGGAATAAATCCTACTTGGTCATGGTGTATCATCTTCTAATGTAATGCCAGATCCAGTTTGCTAGAATTTTGTTGAGAATTTTAGCATCTATGTTCAGCAGGAATATTTTCTGTAATTCTCTTTCTCTCCAGTGTCTTTATCTGGTTTTTGGGATTAGGGTTTAGGAATTGTGACTTTGGCCAGTGTGGTGTGACTCTTGCTCTATTAACATTACTCTGCAACTCACTAGGAGGGGCCCTGAGCCTGTGACAGTGGGGGGCTGGTATCTCATAATCTGTGGTTGAGGCAGTGGGACTCTGTTCAAAGTTATTTCCCTCTCTGAATCATGAAGTGGTTCAGGATCCAGCAGCAGGCTTTCCAGAGGTAGGTAGCGGGGAGGGGGATGTCATGGATCCTACTGAGGGAGCTGTTCGTCCTTGGTTGGAGAGGCACAAGCCCAGTGGCAGCACACAGAGGGTCCCAGGATCTTCCTGCAAGGAGTATGTGCTTTTGGGGCCCACACACTGGATCAGAGTGATTGTGGTGTGCCACTGGTCCCATGGAGGGAGAATTTCCAGTTTCTGCTTTGGGGGATGTGTAATCTTCTTTGAATATGGATGCCCAATGGCTGATTACAGAGGTGCCCAGGAGCCGTCTGCTGGGGCAGTGGGCTCATGGACCCCTTGTGCTGGAGTGACGTTTACTTCAGGGACTGCATGCCAGTGGTCGGGGTTGTGCCTTACAGCAGCTCAGAGTCCCACAGCCTGGGGAGTGTCTGCAGTGGTGGTGGGTTCTCCCTGTCCAGGAGAGCCTGATCTGCCAGCCCCTGCTATTACTGCCAGATTTAACTGTCCCTCACTCACTCACACAGATACACCACACACATCCACACCCCACACACATCCACACCCCACACACATCCACACCCCACACACATCCACACCCACACACATCCACACCCCACACACATCCACACACCACACACATCCACACACCACACACATCCACACCCCACACACATCCACACACCACACACATCCACACCCCACACACATCCACACCCCACACACATCCACACCCCACACACATCCACACACACACACATCCACACACCACACACATCCACACTCTTCTTTCACCCCCTCACTTGTTCACATCCTCTCCTCACCTCCTTCCTGCCAACTGCCATCTTCTATTCCACTTTTCATCACTCTATATACTTCATGCCACTCCCTTCTGGTCTGATGTGTTTCTATTGAGAAATCAGTTGATATTCTAAAGGGAGATCCCTTGTAGGTAACTTTCTGACTCTCTCTTGCTGCCTTTAAGATTTTCTTTGTCTTTTACTTTTGCCAATTTAATTTTAATGTGTCTTGATGTAGATCTTTTTGGGCTCATCTTGATTGGGACTTTCTCATTTTGTCTCTCTCTCTGAATTTGTTTCTGTATAATTGGTAGATCTGCCACCTCTCCCAGTCTTGACAGAGTGGCCTATATAGCAGTGTCCTGTTTGGCCCAGTGGCTCATTGCTCCTGGTCACCTGTGCTGAGTTCTCTGGGGGTGTCTTTTGTGTGGGTGATAAGTGCTCACCTGTGGGAGCTGACCTTGATTGCTGTTTGCACATCAATTGGTGGGACTGACCCTCAGATTGACTGGCTATGAGGACTGGTTGTGACAATAGCAGAAAAGCTATTGTGTGTGTGGTGACCCCATAGAGTGGGATTTGCTTTAGCAGGTCTCTGGTGCCTGACAAGCCCACCTTTTGTATGTGTTGTTTGTGGATCTTATTAGATAGTGCTCTGGTGTGATCTAATGCTAGCCAATGGTATGTTGGCACTGGGACCTCTTTGGACAGTCTCTGGTGAAGGCTAAGATTAGCAGCTACCTATGTCTGCCTGTGGACATCTGGTAAGAGCTATAAACTTATCTGTGGTTGGCAGCTGCCTGTGCTGGACTTGAAAGTGATTGAGGTCTGCTGCTACTGGTGCCAGACCTGGGGATACTTGCCAAGAGTTATAGGACTGCTTGTTTGGGGTATGAAAGTCTGCATTTTGGGACCAGATAGTTGCTATAGAACATCTGTGCTTCAGGTGAAAAAGGTTTGGGCCAGGTGGTTAAATTGGGTCAGTATCACCAGTATAGAGTGAGAGTGGCTTTAGCCAGATTAATGGAGAATCAGATTTGGTGTTCACTTGCACCTGCCCATTGTGTGGGGAGGGGTCAACAAAAACAATGGCACTTGCCAGCACTTTAGTTCAGAGAGAGCTGTCTCTACAGCCCTCACCCTGAAGCCAATTCGGTTCCTCTCCTTCTGTCCCAGGCTTTTTTGAGCTGCTGCCCTGTTTCTAGAGTTTAGGGCTAAGGTTTGTAGATGCCTGGGTTCACAGCAGTCCTGTCTCACCTGGATGGAGACCCTGTTGGCTTTCACAGCCAACTGTTTGGGGGAATTCTCTTTCTCACACTGGAACTCCAGGCTAGGGAACCCAGTTTGGAACTGCTACCCCTTTCTCCTCAGTGGGGACTTGTGCAGCTAAGATATCCCTCCTGGTTCTCTAACACTGCACGTGGATGTGGGACCTGACTGTTTCACATCTTCCCTTATCAATATCGACATTGCTTATTCTTTATATCATTAGTTATACTCTGTTTCCCCAAAAGTAAGACATCCCTTGAAAATAAGACCTACTTACAGTTTTGTCTCTCGCTGAAATATAAGGCATTCCCTCAAAAATAAGACCTCCTCAAAAATAAGACCTCTCCAATAATAAGCCCCTCCCCCAGAACATAAAGCCTCTCCGATAATAAGGCCCTCCGAAGTTACCGTAACTCTGGACTCTGAGCTGTAGCGGCAGGCGATAGGTTGGCCACAGTGTAGCCAGAGCAGGCAGGAAGTGGGAGGTCTCTTTTAATCAGAGAGCCCATGCCACTGCCAGGACAAGCTGCCGCCTGCTGCTCTCTCTGCCCTGACAGAGTCTGGCTGACTCACAATTAGACAGTGAGTCGCATGGGGCAGGAGTGGGGCACACTGTGGACACACAGGTAATAAATTTCTCTTTTTTTTTTGTTCAACAAAAATGTTTATCGTATTCTTCTTCATGGAAAAATAAGACATCCCCTGAAAACAAGACCTAGCACATCTTTGGGAGCAAAAGTTAATATAAGACACTGTCTTATTTTCTGGAAAACAGGGTAGGAGTTCTGTTCAGCCAGTCTTCACATGGTTTTCATGGGTGGCTGTTCTATAATTTAGTTATAATTTCAATGTGGTCATGCGAGGAGGTGAGCACAGCATTTGCCCATTCTGTTATCTTGACCTAACATCTTCAAACTACATTTGTGAGGGAACTTTTAAAGACCTTACTGAGTTGATTCTGTGACCTGTGCCAAGGAGACATTCTTAAGGATAAAGATTTTAAACACCTCATCTCTCCTCTTTCTTTGTATCTGATCCAGAACTTCATGTCTTCAAAGCAGCCTGGCATAACATATTTTGCAAATAATAGCTATATGTTCTCTTTGTTGACCAGATAATTGCTATAGAACATCTGTACTTTTTTATGGGCCTCTGGAAAATACATATTTTTCTTCTTCTATTTTTGATCTATGATCTTCACATATTTCAAAAAAATAAATATGATTAAAATATTCCCAGAATATTATAAATGTGAGTGTCAAAGTTTACGTCCCTCACCACCAAGACAAGCTCCAAGGCTTCCTTCCCTTGTTAACCTTTACCTTGAAAAAAAACAAACAAAATAAAAGTGTAAGGAATTAAGATACAGAAGAAGATATTTTAATGTGAAAACCTAACAACAATTTATAAGTTTATGTCTTCAAGTTATCTTTGAAAGTTTCTATCACCATGGCAAGGAATTTCTATTATGAGGGTTATGGAGTCATTTAACATGCTCTTGAGACAAGCTGGCTATTGTTTCTCTGTTATCAAGAGGCCCAACACAACCAAAAGACTAAAGCAGATTTCTGCTCCTAGTAACATATATATAATGTGTTTTGTTTTGTTTTGTTTTTTCATTTTATATGTAATTAATGTAACTGATTGAGTTTCAAACATTTCTGGAGATACCGTATTTTCCGGCGTATAAAATGACTGGGTGTATAAGAAGACCCCAACTTTTGAGAAGATTTTCCTGGGTTAAAACGTCTGGATGGAGACCGTGTGTGGCACAAAAAGGAGCCGACCGGACACATTTGTGGTCTCCGTCTGGCTTCATTGAAATGAATGGAGTGCGGCCGTTTTTGAGCTCCCCCCACCGTATGTGGCGACTGCAGATTTTCCAGTCCAGCTCGGAAGTTTCATCACCTGCCCTATAAGAGGACAGCCAGCATATAAGATGACCCCCGACTTTTGAGAAGATTTTCCTTGGTTAAAAAGTCATCTTATACGCCAGAAAATATGGTATTTGCCAAGAAATCGGGGCGGTGGGGGGGGGGGAGGATTGGAAAAATGAAACTACCTAACAGTTCGTGGTTTTATTTAAGAATGTGGGAAATTTGTGAGCAAATGCCTAAGTGACAGAGGTGAGAGAGAAAATGTCTCTGTGATCTGGAGTCAGAGGCCTTGGAGTGAATGGCTGTAGCAAAAACTGAAGGAGCTTTTTTCAATGACTATCAGATAGTAGAGATGCTGGCAGCATTGTGAAGCCAATGAGTCATAAAAGGTATTATGGGCTGAACTATGACCCCTCTCCAAATTCATAACTAAACTAAACTCCTAACCCTCAGTATCTCAGAATGTGACTGTATTTAGAGACAGGGCCTTTAGGGGTGACTAAATTAAAATGAATTCATCCTTATAAGAGGAAATTTAGAGACACCATGCACAAAAGGAAGACCATGAGAACACAGCAAGAAAGTGGTTATTGTCCAGCCTGTATGGACCAGTGGTTGAGCTTCCACCCATGCACCAAAAGGTCACTGGTTTGATTCCTGGTCAGGGCACATGCCCAGTTTCAGGCGTGATCTCTAGTGGGGAGTGTGCAGGAGGCAACCGATTGATGCTGATGTTTCTTATCAATACTTCTATCTCTCTCTCTTCCTCTCTCTAAAAATCAATAAAAACAAATTTAAGAATAAGAATAAGAATAAGAATAAGAATAAGAATAAGAAGAAGAAGAAGAAGAAGAAGAAGAAGAAGAAGGCTATCTGCAACTCAAGGAGAGAGGCCTTAGAGAAAACCATACCTGCTGACACCTATCTTAGACTTCTAGCCTACAGAACTTGAGAAAATATGTTGTTTGGGCCACTCTTTCTGTGGTATTTTGTTAAGGCAGCCCCAGCAATTCCCCCTAATAAAGGAGCAATTCAGAAGCTTAGAGTCTAAGTTGATAGATTGGTTTAAAACATACATAAAAGAAACCTTGGGAGCATTCACACATAAGTGAGAGACCTGAGGCCAGGAATTCCTGGACTGAACAGGTAAAAAGGACAATGCCAAGGACATTTATGTTATTTACTCTGAAAGTAATACTTGGAATATAGCTAATAACATTTATTAAACTGTGTAGAAACACATACTATAGGGGTTAAAAATATGGACACATGACCCTCACTTTTCAGCTTACAATTCTGGTTTTGTTTATGATCTGGGTAAGTTAGTTAACATTTCTGTGCCTCAGTTTCTTCATCAGTGGAGATAACAAGGTTAATCACAAAGGATTTTTGTAACAATTAAATGAATAGGAATATAGTAATTTATGTGTTAGCTATCATTTTTAGTATTAGCATTATAAGCAGATACTAGTCAAAGTATTGAATCAATCTTCCCAAATATTCTTAGGTGACTAAGAAACATGGTGAGGTAAATTTAATTACTCATGATAACACCATCAGTAGTATTGGACCTAAGATTTGGTCTTAAATATTATGGACCCATAAATTATTATGCTCCATAGAACTAAAATCTTTATGTATAAAACAACACAAAATGCTAAATAGACCATTAAACAGAAGGTGCATTTGTGTTTATAAGATCTGCATTAATCCAAGTGACTTCTCCAAGTGACAAATTTAAAATTTTAAAATATTTATTTATTTTACCACTGCAGTCTGAGAAATGGAGAATGTTTAGACTGTGTATTGGAACAATGCTTCTCTTGATTCTAAAGACATATTATCTACTAGAGGCCTGGTGCATGAAAATTTATGCTCTGGAGGAGGGATCCCTCAGCCCAACCTGACCTCTCTCACACTCTGGGAGCCCTCAGGGGTGGGAGGTGACCTGGAAATCAGGGGAAGGCAATGTCCCATCACATCTCTGCTGCTGCCACTGCCAGCAGCACAAACCTCAGCCAGCCCTGGTTACCTGAGCTTCAGACAGCCCTGGGCATCTGGGCAGCTGCCATCCAAGGCTTGCCTGCACCTCAGACCAGCCTTGGGTGGCTGGTGGGCTGAGGGGACTGGGGGACTACAGCAGCAGGCACACAGGGTGGGTCCAGCCTTGCTGCATGCCTGCCGCCCCAGCGGGGCTGAGGAGACTGGGTGCCACCATCTTGTGGCTGTGAGCACTGCCATCTTTGAGGCAGTAAATTAGCATATAGTGTGGCAGTCAATTAGCATATTCCCTACTTATTGGCTGTGGGTGCCACCATCTTTGTGATAGCATGAGGGTCAATTAGCATATTTCCTCTTCATTAGATAGGATTAGAGGCCTAATGCACAAATTCATGCATTGGTGGGATCTGGTGGGAGGGACTGATCAAGGGTGGGGATGGCCGGACTCCAGCAGCAAGCTAACTTACTGATCAGAGCATCTGCTCCCTGGTGGTCAGTACATATCATAGCAAGTGGTTGAGCGGCCTTAGCATATCTAATCTAATAAAAGAGTAATATTGAAATTGACTGTTTCTTTGGGACACCTAAGCCATGCCCATCAGCCAATCAGAGCAGCTGTATGCAAATTAACCCAGCCAAGATGGAGGCCGGCAGTCATGGAGCTAGAGTAAACAGCAGGCTTCCGTTGCACCAGTAGTAAACTGTCTGCCGGCCAGCTAAGCCTCTCTGTGCTCAAGGCAAAAACATAGTTGCAACATTGTTTCAATTATAGAAGCCTCAGAGCTGAAGCAAACAGAAGGCTTCTGTTGCACCAGCGATGGAGGAAACTGCCTGCCTAGGCCGGCTGGGCTTCTAACTAAGGCAACATTCTTTCAATTATAGAAGCCACAGAGCTGAAGCAGACAGGCGGCTTCATTACCTGCCTAGGCCTCGGCTTAAAGCAACAGTTTCAATTATAGAAGATAAAGAAATATTTATCTTCCAGCCAGCCTTGCTGGGACATTGGGTCAATGGGAGCTGTGGGCAGCCTGAAAGCCTGAAAACAGCCCTCAGGCCCACACCCAAGCTGGCCACACCCCAATGGAGTGAGGGTCCACACTGGGGGGCTTGGCCAGCCTGCAAACAGTCATCAGCCCCTCACCCAAGCTGACCAGGCACGCCAGCAGGTGGACATCCCCAGAGGGGTCCCAGACTGCGAAAGGGCACAGGTCGGGCTGAAGGACCTCCAGAGTGCACAAATTTTTGTGCACTGGGCCCCTAGTCATTAGTATATTACACTTCAATTGGTTGACCAGACGACCAGACACTTAGCATATTAGGCTTTTATTATATAGGATAAGTAATTAAGGTAAACATTAGATGATAAACGATTGAGATAAACAGAAATAAACAGCTTTTAGGATATATTCAGAAAGCTTTGCCATACACATTTTTTAATTTTTTGTATATTTTTGATTCTTAAAAATTTTTAAGAAGTAGAAATATCTGAATCCCAGATTGAACAGGACATTCTAAAAGAAATACTGATTACACTGTTCTCATTTACAACTTCTTTACTTCACAAACAAGTTGTTACAATTGATGAAAGAAGGCATGCTATATTTCTTCTGCTGTACAGGTGCATGGATTGATAAATATCTCCTCATTTTCTCTAAGCACAATATCGTACTTGCAGAGTGGTGGTCTGTGAGAAAGAAAGAGAAATAAAGGAAAACTCTTGGTAAAATATCAAAGTTTCTTTTCTTCTCATAAATATTAGAATACGTTATGCTTATACCAACTAGTTCTCCAAATGCTGGGAGCTGGAACACACCTATCATGGTTAATACTTTCTTATTGGGCTATATAGGGAGAAAGTAGACACAATGGTGGTGGGGGAAGATTCTATGTGTTTCCACTTCTCTCTTTGCTGCTTCATTGGAATACTTACAATGTCTTGTAGATATTGTTGGATACTCAAATAACTGAGTAACTGAAACCTGAACTCATCTCAGTAGTTAGGTCATCCCTCATTGATAGTCACTATGAAAGAGTTAGGTTGAACAGCATAGATAAATGTTGCAATAATGATTTAATCAATTCTGATCACCACCTACTAAAATGTAAATAATAATGTATAAAGTATTCTGTATCTTGGAGAGATTGTGTAGTTGGTATTTGAAGATTTCTGAGACGGCAAGTAAATCAGGCATCTTGTCTAGTTATCTTCTTGCTAATATCTTGAAAACCTTCAAAAAAGTAATTAACTGGAATAAGACAAGAATGGCAGAGGTTCAGAAAAGTAGCTAAAAAAGTGGCAGCAATAAATAGGAATTTTCTGTATCAGCAAGAGAACTTAGTCAAGGAAAATGGGGTAATTCAACCTCATAGGTGCTGGTAGTTCACCTTTATTGGTCATTTGCACTTATCTAGTTCAAAAGACACATTGCTCCCAGTCTTATAGCTTGGTTAAGACATCATTGAATAAAGTTTTAAAATATTCAACAGATAGGTTAAATTATTCAATTTTTAAATAAACCTATTTTCTATTTCTGCTAATGTATTTGAAAATGATAAAATATAAACATTCATATCCTATCTAATAAAGAGGGAATATGCTAATTTACTGCCCCGCCCTCAAAGATGGCGCTCACAGCCACAAGATGGCTGGCAGGAGAGGGCAGTTGTGGGCAATCAGGCCAGCAGGTAAGCACAGTTGGGGGTGACCAGGCCTGCAGGGGAGGGAAGTTGGGAGTGAACAGGCTGGCAGGGGAGTGCTTAGTGGGTGATCATGCTAGCAGGCAGAGTGGTTAGGAGCAATTAGGCAGGCAGGCAAGTGAACAGTTGGGAACCAATAGACCTGGATTGTGAGAGGATGTCCAAATGCTGGTTTGGACTGGCAGTCGGACATTCCCTGAGGAGTCCCAGATTGGAGAGGGTGCTGGATAGGCTGAGGGACACCCTCCAGTGCACGAATTTCATGCACCAGACCTCTAGTCTAATTATAAAAGCTGATATACAATACTGCAGTATTTTGCATTTAAAATAATAAAGGTATATTAAAACTTTATAGTTAACTAGAGGCCCGATGCAAGAAATTCATGCAAGAGTAGGCCTTTGCAGCCTCAATCTGTCCCTTGCACTCTTGGCAGCTGCCTCAATCCTGTGTCTGCAGCCCCAGCTGCATCTGAAAGATCATCTGTTAGGTCGTCCGGATAGCTGTCCAGACAGTTGTTCTGCTGTTCAGCCATTCAGTCTATTTGCATATTTTGCTTTATTATTATAGACTAGAGGTCCGGTGCACAAAAATTTGTGCACTTGGGGGAGGGGGATTCCTCAGCCTGGCCTGCACCCTCTCACAGTTTGGTACCCCTTGAGGGCTGTCTACCTGCCCCTTAGTGTTGCTGAAGAGGCAGGAGAGGCTCCTGCCACCGCTGCTGTGCTTGCAGCCATCAGCCTGGCTTGTGGCTGAGTGGAGCTCCCCCTGTGGAAGTGCACTGACCACCAGGGGGCAGCTCCTGCATTGAACGTCTGCCCCCTGGTGGTCAATGTGCGTCATAGTGACCAGTAGTTCCTGTTGTTCCACAGTTAGGGTTAATTTGTATATTACCCTTATTATGTAGGATACTATAGCAGTAAGTGTAAAATGATAGTACCTTAATTTCATAAGGTTTTTTAGCTTTAGCAAAAATATATTTTTATTACATTAATAGAGGCCCGATGCATAAAATTTTTGCAAGAGTAGGCCTTCCTTCCCCTGGCTGCTGGCACTCTCTTCCCTCTGACACCCAGGACCTGGGCTTCCCTCTGGCACCTGGGACCCAGGCTTTCCTTGCAGCTGGCTTCGTCAAGAAGGTGGTCTGGAAGGATGTCCCATCTAATTAGCAAATTACACTTTTATTATTATAGACTAAGGGCCTGGTGCATGAAATTCATGCATGGGGGGAGGGTGGGGGTCCCTCAGCCCAGCCTGTCCCCTCTCATGTCCTACTGATGGCAGGTGCCATGTGTGTGTATGTGTGTGTGTGTGTGTGTGTGAGAGAGAGAGAGAGAGAAAGAGTGTGTGTGTCACCACTGTGCCCCCAGCCACATCTGAGGCTCGGACCAGTCATCCTGTGTGTGTGTCTATCTGCTGGGGTCCTGCCCCCAAGTATACCATGGAGGCTTGGAGCAGGCACCCCTCTGTGTTTATCTCTCAGACTCCTGCCATCCCCTGCATGTTGTTATCTTTTTTGAGCTGTGGCCAGGGCTGAGTGCTGCCTGCCTGCCAGGCTTGCCTGTTCCCCATCTTGCTTCAGCCACCAGGAAGCAGGGAAAACCCTGCCAGCTCACTGACTCGCAGAGGGGCTTGCCTTTCTTGCTCCCCGATGCCCCCAAGGGGGCTGGGAAGTGGGTAAATGCTACCTGCGCACTGCCTCACAGCCAGGCCAGCCTTTCCTGCCACATGATGCCCCCAAGTGGACTGGGAAGCAGGCCTTCCACTGTTGCGTAGCCTCTGACCTTTCCTGCTCCAGACCTGCTCACAGGTTGTCGGGTTGTTGGTTGCTGAGGCAATGCTTGCTGGGCTCCTGTTGCCAGGGTAATGCAGCCAGCGTCCTGCCCCACCACTATGGGCGCTGCCATTTTTGTCCCAGAGTGATGGTTAATTTGCATGTTACTCTTTTATGAGATAGGATTAGAGATCAGAATATAATTGAAAAATCAGATTCATCCTTTCTCTATTATTAATAATTAAGTAGAGGAATGACTTTATCATTTTCCCACCTAAATTTATCTATATTTATATCAATTATTTATTCTGCTACATCCCTTATTCACTGAATGTGCCTTCAGTGTTCCAGATCTCCCTCCACCTCATTTCTCTAAAAATTTTCATGTGATGATATGTTTTTTTAATGGTTTTAAGAGAGAGAGAGAGAGAGAGAGAGAGAGAGAGAGAGAGAGAGAGAGAACCATAAATGTGAGATAGAAACAGTGATCAGTTACCTCCAGTACATGCCCTGATTGGGCTTTAAACCTGAAACTTAGGTATGTGACTTGACCGGGATTCAAACCTGAAACTTTTCTTGTACAAGATGAGACTCCAACCAACTGAGCCACCCAGCCAGGGCTTCACTTAATTTTTTAACTTACCATAGTAGGACAAGTATGTCATTAAACTTATTAATGGATGAATTATCTCTGCCACTAAGTGATTCTGCTATTCACATACCTATACTAATAAAAGAGTAATATGCTAGTTAGACCATACATCTTCCAGAAAACCTTCTGGATGTCCTTCTGGACAAAACCATAACGGCAGAGCCAAGGCAGAGTGGTTAGGGGCAATCAGGCCAGCAGGGGAGAGCAGTTAGGGAGATCAGGCTGGCAAGGGAGATCAGTTGGAGAGATCGGGCTGGCAAGAAGAGCAGTTAGTGAGAACCGGCTGGAAGGAAGGTTAGTGGTTAGGAGCTAGTGGTCTCAGATTGTGAGAGGATGTCTGTAGAGATCAGGCCTAAACCAGCAGTCAGACATCCTGCAAGGGGTCCCAAATTGGAGAGGGTGCAGGCCTGGATGAAGGAGCCTCCCCACCCCATGCATGAATTTCATGCACTGGCCTCTAGTTTATAATATAATATTAGAATTACCAAGCATGCAAAGAAGCAAGGAAATGGACCCACATGATGGTCAATCAATTGAAACTAACCCAGAACTAGCACAGATGTAAGAATCAGCAGGCAAGGACATTAAAAGCATCTTTATAACTGTATCCCATGCATTCAAATAGTTGAGTAGAGACATAAAAGATTAAAAATCAACCCAAATTCAACTTCTAGATGTGAAAACTACAATGTCTGATATGAAAAGTACCCTGGATGAGAGTCATGTCTGATTAGACATTCTAGAAGAAAAGAATAGTGGTCTTAAAGACATAGCAACAACATATATTCAAAATGAAGTAAAAGAGGAATCCAATTTAAAAGTTAATAGACCATCAGTGAGCTGTGGGATAATTTCAAGCAGCCTAATAAACTTGAAATAGTCACCAAAGGGAAAGGAGAAAGGACACAGAAAAATATATTTCAAAAAGTAGTTACAAATGTTAATAAAACTTGATGAAATCTATAAGATCATAGACCCAAAAAGGTCAAAAACTCAAAAGACAAGAAGTATGAATAAAATTACATGTCACATAATCAAACTCTTTATATAAAACTAGCCAGGGAATAAAAGGCATATTTTCTTCATAGGAACAAAGTAAGAATAGTAACAAATTTCTCATTAGGATAAATTCATGGTAGAAGACAGCACAGCAACATCTTTAAAGTCAAAGTAAAAAAAAAAAATCTGTCAAACTAGAATTTGATAACCAAGTAAATTATCTTTTAAAAGAAGGCATCAAAAAACTTTTTCAGACAAAAGTCTGAAAAAATAAATTAATAACCAGCAGACCCATATTACAAAAAATCTTAAAGGAACTCCTTTAGTCAAAATATAAATTATACCACATGAAAGTATACGTCTACATAAGGTTTAGAAGTACACCAGAAATGACAACTAAGTGAATAAATATATGAGTTTTCCTAATTATTTATAACTAGATGACCAATGCACAAAATTCATACACTTTGGGGGGATGGGGCAACATCAGCCTAGCTGCACCCTCTCACAGTCTGGGAGCCCTCAGGGGATGTCTGACTGACAGCTTAGGCCCACTCCTCCTCATGGGGAGTGGGCCAAAGCTGTCAGTCAGACATCCCCATTGCGACGGAGGCAGGAGAGGCTCCCACTACTGACAATGCACTTGCCAGATGTGAGCCCAGGTTCTGGCTGAACAGTGCTCCTCCTGTGGGAGTGCACTGACCACCAGGGGGCAGCTCTGCTTTGAGCGTCTGCCCTTTAGTGGTCAGTGTGTGTCATACTGAGCAGTTGTTCTGCTGTCATGCCAAAACCAGCTCACCAACATCCCCCAAGGGATCCTGGATTACAAGAGGACACCGAGAGACCCCACTGATGCATGATCAGAGCTGGGGAGGGATGCAGGAGATTGGCCAGCTGGGGAGGGACCGTGGGAGGACTGCAGGGTATGTCTCGTCCACCTCGCTCAGTTCTGATTGACTGGACCCCAACAGCAAGCTAACCTACTGGTTGGAGCATCTGCCCCCTGGTGGTCAGTGCATGCCATAGTAA
The DNA here is from genome assembly GCA_004026665.1 of Murina feae. Taxonomy (NCBI): domain Eukaryota; kingdom Metazoa; phylum Chordata; class Mammalia; order Chiroptera; family Vespertilionidae; genus Murina; species Murina feae. The sequence goes on along the minus strand of PVJC01001128.1, from coordinate 15,972 downwards.
GCAATTGAGCAGACTTAGTATATCATTAACATATGCTTTGATTGGTTAATGGCTGACCAGACACTTAGCATATTAGGCTTTTATTATATAGGATATTTTAATAGTTTTACTCTAAAAATATGATACATTGCATTTTGGAATTTTTAGCATATGTATGTCAACAACAAAACAAAAGCTAGAATGAAAGAAGTGGAATTATATTACTATACAGTTTTGATGTTAGGTGGTAAAATTCACTTGAAGGTAGACTGCAATAAATTAAAGAACTATAATGGAAATCCCCCAAAAAAACCTCTAAAATAATTTTAAATAGTTATAGATAATAAACCTACAAAAGAGAAAATGGAAGCATAAGACTACTCAATGTACAAAAAAGAAGGAAGACAATGAGAAAAAATGGAAACAAAGAACAGATAGGAAAAATCTAAAGCAAAATAGCAAGATGATAAATTGAAACCCAACTACATTAATAATCATATTAAGTTAAAAGATGTAAATAACTTTAATAAAATGACAGAAGTCATCAACATAATTTGACATTAGACAAATGCAAATTAAAAACACAAAGAGATATCTTAATACCTATTAGAATAGTAAAAACAGAAACAAAAGAAACAATAAATCTGGCAATGGTATAGTATTGGGTGCAGAACAGTGGAATTCTGATAAATATCAGTGGGAATGCAAAATGTACAATCACTTAAAAAACAGTCTGGATGGAACAGAATAGAGAACCCAGAAATCAACATGAACAAATATGCTCAATTAATATTTGACAAAGGAGGCAAGAACATACAATGGAGTCATGACAGTCTCTTTAATAAATGGTGTTGGGAAAATTGGACAGATACATGCAAAAAAATGAAACTGGACCACCAACTTACACTATACACATAAATAAACTCAAAATGGATAAAGGACTTAAATGTAAGACAGGAAACCATAAAAAATACTAGAGGGATTTAAAGGCAACAAAATCTCAGACTTATGCCAAAGCAAAGTCTTCACCAATACAGCTCCTAGGGCATTGGAAACTAAGAGAAAATAAATAAATGGAACTACATCAAAATAAAAAGCTTCTGCACAGCAAAAGAAACCATCAACAAAACAACAAGAAAGCCCACTGCATGGGAGAACATATTTGCCAACGTTATCACCGATAAAGGTTTAATCTCCAACATTTATAGGGAACTCATACAACTTAACAAAAGGAAGATAAACAATCCAATCAAAAAATGGGCAAAGGATCTAAATAGGCACTTTTCAAAAGAGGACATTCAGAAAGCCAAGAGACATATGAAAACATGCTCAAAGTCACTAATCATCCAAGAGATGCAAATCAAAACAACAATGAGGTACTATCTCACACCTGTCAGAATGGCTATCATCAACAAATCAACAAATGACAAGTGCTGGAGAGGATGGGGAGAAAAAGAACCCTTGTGCACTGCTGGTGGGAATGCAGACTGGTGCAACCTCTATGGAAGAGAGTATGACGTTTCCTCAAAAATTTAAAAATGGAACTGCCATTTGACCCAGTTGATCCCCCTTCTAGGGATATATCCCAAGAAGCCAGAAACACCAATCAGAAAGGATATATGTATTCCTATGTTCATAGCAGCACAATTTACCATACCTAAGATTTGGAAACGGCCTAAGTGCCCATCAGCAGATGAATGGATTAGAAAACTGTGGTACATCTACACAATGGAATACTATGCTGCTGTAAAAAAAAAGGAATTCTTACCATTTGCATCAGTATGGATGGAACTGGAGAGCGTTATGCTAAGTGAAATAAGCCAATCAATGAAAGCAAAATACCACATGACATCACTCATCTATGGATATAAAGACCATTATAAACTGATAAACAAAAACTAGATACAGAAGCAGAGCAGCATTAAACAGACTGTCAAACTACAGCAGGAAGGCCGGGGAGGGTTTGGGGGAGGGGAAAGAGATCAACCAAAGTATTTTTATGCATCCATATAAGCATAACCAATGGACACAAGACACTGGGGGGTAGGGGTGGCCAGGGGAAGGTCGGGGGGGGGAGCGAGAAAGAGACATACGTACTACTCTTTGTAATATTTTAAGCAATAATAAAAAAATTAAAAAAAAACAGCCTGGCAGTTTTTTATAAATTAAACATATACTTAAAATATGACCCAGCAATCTCACTGATATTTATTCAGAAGAAATAAAAACTTATGTTCACATAAAAATCTGCATGCAAATATTTATGTTGGCTTTATTCAGAGACAAATATCAAAAAACTGTGAACTAACCATGTGCCCTCCAACTGGTGAATGGATAAATGAACTCTGGCATATCCATACATACATAAAGTACTATTCATCCAAACTTTCCGTTGATATCAGAAACAATATGGGAACATTTTAAATATATGAAGCTAAGTGAAAGAAGTCATACTTAAAAGGCTACAACTATATGAGTCCATTTATATAATGTCTTTAAAATGGCAAAACCAGGTACAATGATTGCCAGGGAGTAGGAGTGGGGAATGAGGTTGAAAATAAAGAAACAGCACAAGGCAGTTTCTGTGAGTGATGGAAATGCTCTGGATTTGGATGGTGGTGGTGGAGTCATATAAATGACTCCATGAATTTATCAAACTCATGGAATTCTATGCCTAAGAGTATGCTTTACTGTTAAGTTTCTAAAAATAGCTTTAGTCCAACTTTTCTCAGGAAGTTATACCAGGTCCCTCCACTGTGAGTATCCTTCTCGTCCCTACATTCAAAGGCACTGCTCTATTGGAAAAACCAGAAGAGAACTATGTTGCAGTCTTTATCACAGTCTGTTGCAGAAAGATAATTACTGGTTGAGAGCTTAACAGTTTAATCTGTACCATAAGGCATTGCATTTTTATTACACATGTTCCCAATAATTTGGCAGAGCTAATTCTATTAATTGCACATTATCTGTTTGAACAGATCTAAATAGGAAAAGCAAGTAATGGTTATAACAATTATCTAGGTAATTAAACTTAAAGCATACATTTTGTCTAAGCATCTTTTAGCATCTCCAGCCAGCAGGAAAAAGTAAGAGTTTTGCTAAACACTACAATGTATTTTAGTGCTTTTTTTTCTCCTGAGTAAAAAATAATTGTACTTACATTTTGTAAATTTAGTAAATATTAATAGTCTATTCACATTAAAATTAAAATTACAATGCATACTACCTTTTTCTCTGTGATACATCCCTATGACTTCACCCTAATGAATGAGTTGTATATAATGTCTCTATATAACCCATAATTTGGAAGATAATGAGTCAAATAAAGCAATGGTCACATCTATCTGCCTTTCCTTTCCCCTTATAATAAGTCATTTAAAAAAGAGAAGTGCTCTGAGAAAGCAATTGCTGTCTGTAAGCTCACCAACTTACTGTATCAAAGAGAAAGCATCATGAAGTGAGGGGGAATATTTGAAAAGGTTCTTCCACCTTGATATTTCTTTATGAATATAAAACAAAGAAAGTGTTCAAAGTGCAGATAGTTGTCTATGCATAGCCAGTGTTTCTGATAAGCAAACATTGAGGAAAAAATAAAGTATCTACACTAATAAAAGTGTAATATGCTAATTAGACCAAACGACCTTCTGGACAAAGCTGTGGTAGCAGAGGCCGAGGCAGAGGCAGAGGCAGTTAGGGACAATCAGGCTAGTAGGGGAGCAATTAGGCTGAGATAAGGCTGGTAAAGGAGCAGTTAGGGGCCATCAGGCTGGCAGGTGGAGGGGTTAGGGGTGATCAGGCAGGCATGCAGAGGTGGTTAGGGGCCTCAGGCAGGCAGGGGAGCTGTTAGAGGCATCAGGCCAGCAGACAGAGGCAGTTAGGGGCTACCAGGCAGGTAGGCAGCTGAGCAGTCGGGAGCCAGCAGTCCTGGATTGTGAGAGGGATGTCCAGGGGGTCACAAATTGGAGAGGGTGCTGGCCGGGCTGAGAAACACCCCTCACCCCTTCATGCACAAATTTCATGCACTGGGCTTCTAGTCGCATAATAAAGGAAAAACTAAGTTGAATATTCCACAAAAGATGGCAGCAGTTGACTTATAGTTAGAAAGAGAAAATTGCTTGTAACCAGATCTACAATTTGCAAAGCTTCAGGGACATTATGGTCATATTATTATCTATATGAGCAGTGAACCTTGAAGCTACTGTAATGAATAAGCTGCATGATTCTACAAAGATTTGAACGATGACAAGACTATCCAGTTCTAGCATTTCCACATGGGTGGATTACCTTTGGTTCCTTTCACTGTTCACATGTATAGACCTAAATGTATCTTTCTTATTAAAGCTTCTGTGCTGTTTTATGTGTAGAGATTCTAGCTAAATGTCTGGTGTCTGGCAAAGATTTACATTATATGCTTCTTCTACCCTATGGAGATATCTTTTTTGTTTCCCTTTCCATTTCTGATATATTAGTATAGGAAGAAGACTTTATTCCTGGACAATATGCATAATGTACATATAAATGCCAGAAACAGAGAATGTAACTATTGCCTCTAACTTCACTGTTCATACTCACTTTTATTTTTATTTATGGATATATTTTAATATATTTTATTGATTTTCTGCAGAGAGGAATGGAGAGGGATAGAGAGTTAGAAACATTGATGAGAGAGAAACAGCGATCATCTGCCTCCTACACACCCCCCACCAGGGATGTGCCCACAAGCAAGGTACATGCCCTTGACCAGAATCGAACCCAGGACCCCTCAGTCCACAGGTCGATGCATTATCCACTGAGCCAAACTGGTCAGGGCATTTATAGATATTTTTTAATTATTAAATTTGTTGGGATGACATTGTTTAATAGGGTCATATAGGTTTAAAGTATACATTTTTATGATAAAAGACCAGTATATTGCACGGTATGCCCACCACAAAAAGTCAAACCATCTTCCATCACCATATATTAGGAATACTCACATTTCTTATGCACACAGAAGTATTAATGGGGGAGAATAGGAAAATATGATGTGCAACAACCCTGCCTTCTTTAAACCTAGCTTTTGGGGATTATAAAAATACAGTTGTTCTTGAACAATGCAGGGGTTGGGAGTGCAGACCCCCTGAGCAGTCAAAAAACTGTTTTACTTAAAAAAAATGTTGTTGATTTTTAGAAAGAGGGGAAGGATAAGAGACAGAGGAAAACATTGATCAGCTGGCTACTGCACACCCCAACCAGGGATCAAGCCTGCAACCAGGAATGGAAGTGGCAATCTCTGGGCACATGGCTCATGCTCAACCACTGAGCCACACCAGCTGGGCTGTGTTTAACTTTTCACCCTCCTGAAACTTAACAACTAAGAGCATACTATTGACCTTACTAGTAGTAATGTGAACAGTCAACTAACAGATATTTTGTATGTTATATGATTTATAAACTATATTCTTACAATAAAGTAAGCTACAGAAAATAAAATATCAGAAAAATCACAAAGAGAAACTATATACATGTATTTTATGCATTAATGACATACTTAATTTTTTTTTCTTAGGCTATGTGGCTCATCTGCAGTCTTAGAAAAATACCAATAGAGTCTCTTATCTTTAAAAAAATGGTACCTAAACAGTAATGATGGTGTCATAATTTTTGGAATGTATTTGTGATATTAATAACAAGCCAAGACAGGTGACTATAAAATTAGTGTAAAGTCAGATTCTCCTCATGTTGTTATTGTGCACATTCTAGAGTCTCACTCCTGTCAGCATATTCTTGGGTTGAAGCTCCAGAGAACTGTAGAATCTTAGATACAGAAGATGAAAATTGACATTTTTTCTCTTCTCAAATAAAGAGTTATAAAGTTAGACAAAAGAAAAGATAATTGAAAATCATAATCATTTACATCTCTTGTAACCATGTCTTATTATAGAGTTTTCAGCCATTGGACCTCATCTAAAGGATTGTATTCAAGAACTCTAAACCATTCTAAATACATATGCAATTATAAGAAACTAGAGGCCCGGTGCATGAAATTAGTGCACAGAGGAAGGAGAGGGTCCCTCAGCCCAGGCTGCCCCCTCTCACAGTCTGGGACTGCCTCAGTGTATGTCCTACTCATGGCCACAGTCTGGCAAAGGCCGTGTGTGTGTGTGTGTGTGTGTGTGTGTGTGAATTTGCTGGGGGCCTGCCCCCACCCGCATCGGAGGCTCAGAGCAGTTGCTGTGTGTGTGTCTGTCTGTCTGTCTGTCTGTCTGCTGAGGGCCTGCCCCCAGCCACACCATGGAGGCTTGGAGCAGGACCCCTCTGAGTTGATCTGTCAGGCTCCTGGCCTTGCCTGCATGTTGTTCTTTCCCTTGAGTGTGGCCAAGGCTGTGTGCTGCCTGCCTGCCATGCTTGCCTGCTCACTGATCACCACGGTGGCCACGGGGAGCAGGCCCCACTGGGGGCTGACCAGCCCCCCGTGTGTTTGCTTCCCTGCTCCCAATTGCTGTGGCGGCGGAGGAGACCATGGGGGGTGCCTGCGCATTCACTCCCCTGCTCCTGATCACCATGGCAGTGGTAATGGGAAGCAGATCCTGCTGGGGGCTGACTGGGGACCCCCTAAGCTTTCACTCCCCTGCTCCCAATCACCATGGCAGCGATGGCAACGTGGAGCATGCCCTGCTGGGGACTGCCCAGGGCACTTGTGCATTTGCTCTCCTGCTCCCCATGGCCACACTGTGGCATGGGGAGCAGACCCTGAGGGCAGGGCTTGCCTGCTCCAGGGCAGTGCGACCTGTTCACAGGTTGCCGAGGTCAGGCCTGCTGGGATCACGTTGCCAGGATGACACTGACAGCGCCCTGTCCCACCACTATGGGCGCCACCATCTTTGTCTCAGAGTGATGGTTAATTTGCATATTACTCTTTTATTAGATAAGATTATTGATAAACTTCTAAGGAAGACATTTGTTTTACTTTTTTCATTTTTGTTATATCTTATGAAATAATTGTTGTGTTTTCTCTCACTTGGGTAATGTGATTCCAATGAATCTCATCCAAATAAAAAAACAGAATGCATTTTTTAGATACATCTTGAAATACACAATAAGCTGATATTTGAGTACATGAATTCTTAAACCATTTTTTAGCAAGCCAATATTTTCAAGTTTAAAAGATGACATACTTAAATAAAATTTTAATTTTCTTACCTTTCTGGATATGTAAGTGATTTTAACATGAGACGCTGGATGCTATGTTGGCATGTGGAACATTGTTGATTAGAGCTCTGATAATATAGCAAACCAATGCTTGAAATATTCACAACATCATTTAAAAACTGAGCAAGAATCTTGACTTCTTGAAGTTTATAAAATGATTTATTCTTCCTAAGCAGAAAATTTTATATACTTAGCATATTAGTAATTTGAAATATAATTTCTCTCTAAAATCAATATAATATTGATTTTATTATATTACATTATAATAACAATGCAGGATAAAAAGAGGACAATTTTTTTAGGAAAAGGCTAAAGAATAAGTGTTTGTTAAAGTATTTATTAAAATAACTTATACATTAATTTAAAACAAAGTAATAATAACATTTACATTCCCATACACAACATTTGGAAATACTTTTTGAGGTAAATTGGGAAATTTTATCTTTTTGACTAGATGTTTAGATTGTTCATTTGTCTAAAATTAGAGAAATCATCTTATGCTTCTTTTTGTAGACCCCTGAACAGCTATCATGGAGTGGGTATTCAAATAATAATCCTTTGTTATTCTCAGCTACTTTATAAAATATTTGTGAATTAAAGGAATAATTCTAAAAGCCTGATATTTAAAAAATTAGTATTTAATAAGTACAATTTCCTGAGCACTTGTAATGTACCTAGAACATTAATCTAAAGTACACCTTCCCCAACACTTACCTCTCATTTAAAAAAAATCATTAAATTACAAATTTCCTCACCATTTTAAATTGCACCATTGCCTATTGCCCAAATTAGACAACTGGGTTCACTTTTGATATTATCTTCTCTTTCAATCCCTCCATCGAATCTATCATAAATTCCTACTGACCTTACCTGTGAAAGCTCTTGAATCTGCTTTATATTCATCCTCATTTCTCCACCTCCACTGCAAATCCTCTATCTCAAGACTGTTTATTGCCTATATTCTTGCAACAGTACCCTGTCTTTCCTGCTTCCAATCCACTGTAGTTAAGCTGTTTTTCCAAAATAAAAATCCAATCCTGACCCAAACAGATTGCCTCAGTTAAAATACATCAATGATTTTCATTTTCCCAGTGAATAAAATATAAATCCTGAAACATCCTACAAATCTAGTTCCTACCAAACCTACATGCTCTCTACCTCTCTCCCGCCTCCATTTGCAGACATAATGCACTTCATTTAGCCCCTGAAATGGCTTATGATCCCTTCTGCTTCAGGATCTTTGTCTGTACCAATCTCTGCCTGGAATACAGCAAAGCAGACTAACTCTAGTTCATCATTTCATTATCAACCAATAAATGTAAAACATCCTTAAAGAAACTTTTAGTGGCCCCACTAAATAATCCTCATCCCCAATTTTATGTTTCCTTACACATTATAATGCTCCTCAAGACATCTTGATTGGTAGATTATATTTACATATTTTAATAAAAATTTCATTATATTTATATCCTTCATTAGGCTATAAGCTTAATGAGGCTAGGACCATATCTATTTTTCTTATCACAGCACTAGAGGCCCAGGGTATGAAATTCATGCACTCAGGGGCATTCCTCAGCCTGGCCTAAAACCTCTCAAAGTCCTGGAGCCCTCAGGGGGTGTCTGACTGATGGTTTAGGCCCACTCCTTTCCACTGCACTCACCAGCGGTGAGCCCAGCTTCTGGCTGAGCAGCACTCCCCCTGTGGGAGTGCACTGACCACCAGGGGGCAGCTCCTGCAGTGAGCCTTAGCATATCATTAGCATATTATGTTTTGATTGGTTGAACAGCTGACCGAGTGACTGGACACTTAGCATGTTAGGCTTCTATTATATAGGATCCTCAGCATTTAGCACAGTGCCTACATCCATGTGGATATTCATAAAAATTGTTTGAATAGAAAAATGTTGAACATCATTTTATTTGTATTATATATATTTATAAAGTCTATCTGTTGTACTAGACAAGTTATGCAAAAAAAATATCTAATTTGCCCAAAATTTTATCCTCAATTTTTAGCGCAGCTCCTGTCCTATAGAAGCTCTCATGAATTTTTATTGACTGATTAAATTGGTTCCTTTCCATACATCTCCTAGCTCAGTGAATGACACCATAATTTAACTAGTCATAAAGATTAAAACTTGAAGTCATTCTAGATTGGTTTATTGCCTTCATTTTCACATGTTTAATCATAAAAATATATCTATTTAAATCCTAAAAACCCATTCCCACTTACTGGGTTTATGCCCCCATCATATCAATTATTACAATAGTCACCTCTCTGATATTGTTCCACTCTAATTGCCCCATTACTCATTCAGCTGGAGTATTGTTTCAACCTGAATATCTGTTATTATTATCCCCTGTTTAAAGTCCTATATTGACATAATAACATCTTTGGTATTACATTTAATGTATATGATTTTTAAATATGTTTTTATTGATTTCAAAGAGAAAAAAGGAGAGGAAGAGAGAAATAGAGACATCAATGATGAGAGAGAATCATCGATCGACTGCCTCCTGCATGCCCCTATTGGAGATGTAGCCCACAATGCAGACACGTGCCCTGACCAGGAGTCCAACTTTAAATTCCTGGTTCATGGGTTATTGCTTAACTACTGAGCCACATTGGCTGGGCTAATGTATGTGATTATAATAACATAGAGAAGTGATCACACAATAACGCTTATATAAAAATCAGGATGCAGAACACATTTGCAATAAGACCGTAATTTTGCTAAATAAAAAGTAACATGTGTGTGCACAAGGGTATATAAAGAAGAAGATATAAAAGGGAAAGGAGGAGGTAAAGAAGGAAAAGTGTAGATTGGCTATACTAGTAAACAAAATGGTAAATTGAAATATCCCTAGATGATACAATTATAGATGATTCCAATTTGCTACTGTATAATAGGACATGCTTTTTACAGCAAGAAAATATTCCCATTTTAATTTTCAAAAGGTCATGTAGATGTCTCTTACTTCCCTGGCATCTAAAACAGTTTCAATCCCAAAGCATGACTAAATTAATTAGCAAATAATTATTAATAAAAACATGAATTAATTGGCCAGGTTTAAACAGAAAGATTTAGCTTAAGTAAGTGTTCCATATTTTATATTCCTTTATTTTAAAATGCATGAATTCAAGTATTTGAATAAAACACATTAATATTTCATGGTGTTCTGCATAGAACATGATGTTTGTAAAGGTAATCAAGACTCACAATTTATTTGCCTTCTGAACAAGTATGAAACAACTGCTCTAGGACTATAGCCTGTGTGCGATTATTGAAATTAGGGACATTTCTATCTCCACGCCTTTGAAAGCACCCTGCATAGAAAACCCACACTATTTGGATTATCTTCCAAATTGGATGCTCAAAAACACAAACATTTAATTTATGAATAAGAATAATATTAAATTGCCCTAACCGGTTTGGCTCAGTGGATAAAGCATTGGTCTGAGGACTCAAGGGTCCCAGGTTCAATTCCAGTCAAGGGTATGTACCTTGGTTGTGGGCACATCCCCAGTAGGGGTTGTGCAGGAGGCAGCTGATCAATGTTTCTCTCTCATCAATGTTTCTAACTCTCTACCCCTCTCTCTTCCTCTCTGTATAATAATCAATAAAATATATTTTTAAAAGAATAATATTAAATTATACTTACTTATAGAGCCTTGGTTCTGCAACCCTTCCAAGCTGATTTAATAATTTAAATGTAATGTAGCCATCTGTCATTGTGTTATCCAAAACAATTACACTGAGAATAAAATAATAGGCTATAAAACAAAAATACAAAATACAGTTCACATTTTTAAAATAAATAGTTTTGGCACATACACAAATTTTATATATATATATATATATATATATATATATATATATATATATATATCCTAAACTAATAAAAGCATAATTAAAATTAACTGTTTCTTCAGGACGCCTAAGCCATGCCCACCAGCCAATCAGAGTGACTGTATGCAAATTAGCCTAGCCAAGATGGCGGAGGCCGCAGCCCCGGTGTGCGGTTTCTCCGAGGCTGCAGCTTCCAACATCTTGGGAGCCTCCATCCTGGGAAGGCATCTGGCACCCTGAGCCAGTCGATGCCTTCCCAGGTGGAAGCCTTGGGGGGCAGGACCAGCCAGCCACCCCGAGGCTCTCTCCTGGGAGGCCACCCAATTGCTTCCCAGGTGGATGGCCCGGAGGGTCAGTGGGAGCTGTGGCCAGCCTGAAAACTGCCCTCGGCCCCTCACCCAGGCTTGTCACACCCCCTGGAGTGAGGGTTCCCACTGGGGAGCTTGGCCAGCCTGCAAACAGACAATGGCCCCTCACCCAGGCTGGCCAAGCACACCAGCAGGTGGACATCCCCAGAGGGGTCCCAGACTGTGAGAAGGCACAGGCTGAGCTGAGGGACACTTCCCTCCCCTAGTGTGTGTGTGTGTGTGTGTGTGTGTGTGTTTGTGTGTGTGTGTGTGTGTGTGTATAATGTCAAGAGGCACTTATTTGGTATATGGATAATATATTTTACTTCTTATCAATTTTTAAATAGTCTTGAAAATAAGTAATGACAAAATCTGCCAGACATCATGGGTATGGTGAAGAGGTGAACAAATAATTAGTGAATACTAACTCTTCTGCAAACCAAAAGTTTTCAGAATTTAGGTCAATTAAACTATAATAAAAAATATATTACCTATAAAGTAAATATAACTATAACATTCCCTAATTATCAAATTAATTGTCCTAGCTAAGCTTGCTTGACAAATATACTTTCCAATTTCACTGGTTGTTTAGGATTGACTATGAAATTAAATAATCCTAGGTAGAGTAAACTCATAGTAGTTCTTATTTAAAATACTCCTTTAAAACTTGATACAGTATATCTTTCAAAGGCAAGGATTCTGAACTTACCACTATAGTCTATACTGACTGGGCTAAACAGAAAGTTCTGACTCCCTGTGAGTTTTCCCAAGTACTGAACACCGTGACCTAAAGACAATTTATAAAGAGGACATGGAATGCATGAAATTTTCTTGTGAGAAATACATGTAACTTCTTTTCTGATACTTAGTATTATCTCAAATAAGGTAATGGATTTATAATTGGACCTCATCCATTTCTAACACAAGAGGAATGCTTCTTACTTTGAAGTGACTGTCCAGCTTTAGACAAAATATTTTGGTCTACCTCACCCAAAAAAGGTAGGTGTTCAGACTTGCTCACATGATTTCTGGCAGTATAACATATTGAGATACTACAGAATAAGATTTCTTTCAGCTAAAGCACATACTAATAGACATTTTGGATGCACAATCCATAAATTAAATTACAACAAAGCTCAGATGAAGAAAGGCAATATTAGGAGGCACTTAAGAACTAGGTGTAGCATGAAAACAGAGGCTTAAAGGTCACCTTCCATGCTAGAACAGAAGTGATGTTAAGTAACATGAAAAACATGCTCACCTGTCTGAATTCAAATAAGGACTTGGAGACACAAAGACAGCGAAAGCAAAACTTTTAATGGAGGTCTTGCAAGATCGGATGTTTGGTTGAGCAGGCACACCCTTTTGAGCAGTTACCACAAGCAGTTTATCCCTAGTGAGCAAGAGTCTCTCCCCAGGTTCCTCATCCGCTGAGTACCGTGGGGTTAACATTCTTCCCCAATGTCACCTAGGTCTTATTGTTTCCTATTGGGTTATTCAAAAAGTAGGCTGAGGACCTTTCTAGCTGTCTCCACCTCCCGGTGCTGAGAAGGTCTCCCTGGAATAGGTGCTGTTGGTCACAGACACATTTCCTTGTTCTTATTACAGTTTGCACTGGGACTTTATTTGTGTAAGCCTTGTGGTTCAATAACTGGCTGGTAAGCATGCTGCTAGTGTATTTCCACTGAAAGCTAACTATACTGAAGATGGACCACCAAGGCTTATTTTCTACAAGTAAGGCTAACATAAAAATCCCTGCACAGCATTTTATATTAGGGTCTCAGGTTAAGTAAAAAAAGACACAATTACATGAAACTAAAGAAAACACCACATAATATGGAATTTACATTCACCACTTGATGAGACCCCTCTCCCCAATTTGTGTTAAAAATGCTCCAGGGTTATGGAACATAAATTCTGGGTGGAAAATACAACTTTCTCTGATGGGAGAGATTTTGAAGAAGAGCTGACTGTTAAGAATTTTCTGTAATAGAAGAAGACGTGGATTTTTATTTTGACAGTACAAATCTTTTTCTTTCCTTTTGATAGGGACTGGGACTGATCATTAAGACTAGAAAATTATAATAAATCATGTCTAGATGAATAGATGAAAATAACCAAAAGAAAACAGATTTCTGTATAGAACAATTGCATTGACAATAAATTTAAAAAAAAAATTATCTGAAAAAAATAAAATTAATATCTTCAAAGTGCTGAGCAAAAATAACTCTCAATGTAGAATTCTATCCTGAAGTAACTTTATATTGCAGAATAAGAGAAAGATAAGGTCATTTCAAGAAAACACAAAACAAAAACTAAGAGGGTCTGCTAATGAAAAGTCATTAAGGATCTATTTCAGCAAAATAGAAGTTAGACCCAGAAGAAAAAAGTGAAAAAAACAGAGTAAGATAAAATGTAAAAAATTGAAATTATTAAATACTAGGGGACTGGTGCACAAACATGTGTGCACTCAGGGGGGGCGGGTCCCTCAGCCTGGCCTGTGCCTTCTCGCAGTCTGGGACCCCTTGGGGGCTGTCCACCTGCTGGAGTGCCTGGTCAGCCTGGGTGAGGGGCTGATGGCTGTTTGCAGGCTGGCCAAGCCCCCTAGTGTGGACCCTCACCCCATTGGGGTGTGGCCAGCCTGGGTGATGGGCTGAGGGCTGTTTGCAGGCTGGCCAAGCCCCCCAGTAACATCCCTCACCCCATTGGGGTGTGGCCAGCATGTGTGACGGGTTGAGGGCTGTTTTCAGGGTTTCAAGCTGCCCACAGCTCCCATTGACCCAATGTCCCAGAAAGGCTGGCTGGAAGCAGGTTTCTGGGGTTTATTTATCTTCTATAATTGATACACTGTTCCTTTAAGCTGAGGCCTAGGCAGGTAACACAGCCTTCTGTTGGATTCAACTCTGAGGCTTCTATAATTGAGACAATGTTGCAAATATATTGTTGCCTGGAGTCAAGAGAAGCACAGGTGGCTGGCAAACAGTTTTACTCCTGATGCAATGGAAACTGCCTGTTTACTCAGCTCCATGTCTGCCGGCCTCCATCTTGGCTGGGTTAATTTGCATACAGTTGCTCTGATTGGCTGGTGGGTGTGGCTTAGGCATCCTGAAGGGATAGTCAATTTCAATATTACGTTTTTATTAGATTAGACTAGGGGCCCGGTGCAGGAAGATTCATGCATGGGGTGGGGGTGTCCCTCAGCCCAACCTGCTTGTCTTTGCAATCATGTAAGTGAATTGTCTGAGACCCCAACTCATTTTTGTTTTGTGCTCACAGAATAGTAGAGGTCTTTTTTTTTTTTCTTTGCTCCATTGTTGGATATTTCCTAGAAGTTGCAGGATATCTTCCTTTTAATTTTTCCTCGACACTCTGGCTTTACTTATGTCTCTCACCTTTGCTCTCCCTCCATCCCCCACCCACAACAGTAACTTGCTCCAGTCTCACTTTGCTCTAGTGTCTAGGACAATGGTTCTCAATCTGTGGGTCATGACCTCTTTGGTGGTCGAATGATCCTTTCACATGGGTAACCTAAGACCATCCTGCATATCAGATATTTACATTATGATTCATAACAGTAGCAACATTACAGTTATGAAGCAGCAACAAAAATAATATTATTGTTGGGTCACAACATGAGTAACTGTATTTAAAGGGCCAGAAGGTTGAGAACCATTGGTCTAGGAGATCCCATAATGTGTCTGCCACCAGAACTATGATTCCCAGCATTCCTGATGCTCCTTGCATCCTTGGTTTTCATTTCTGGTCCAGGGGCTGCTGAAATGAAAAGGACTAGGAACTTCAGCTGCCTCAAGGCTGGGCTGATAAGACCAGTTACTCCAGTGGCATCCCTGGCCCTGGGACCCAGGATGCTTGGCGTTGGTGTGCGTACAAGCAGCTGCCCCACCCCTGGCTTCTTGGTGCCTGTGTATGCAAATTAACTGCCATCTTTGTTGGGTTAATTTGCATACTTTCTCCTGATTGGCTGGTGGGGGTCAATTTGCATCTTTCTCTTTTATTAGTGTAGATAAGTGAGCATTTGTTATAGTGATAACATTCATAATAAATATTGTTAGATAAGAAGTGAAATAAAATAATACAGAATATAATATAAAAGATAGAAAAAAAGATACACAACTCAAAACCTTTATGAGGCAATCTTGTGACAGAATCCAGTAAATAGTTTTTGAGGCAAGATTTATTCTTATATGTAAAGCAAAAAAAAAAAAAAAAGCAAGTTGCCAGGGAAATATAAGAATCCTGAATCTTTGTACATCTGAAGATTTACATCATCAGAATACATAAGCAAAAACTTAAACAATGTGACTGCCTGCTAAAAAAGAGATGTAAATATAACTCAAAATCCTAACATAATAGACAAAATTTCCAGGATGTGATTGAAAATTATCCGTTATACTTAGAACAAAGAAAATCACATCTTTGGTGAGAAAAGACAATCAATTGTTAGCACTGAGATGACTCAGATGCCAGGATTATCTGACAAGAACTTTTTTTTAATATCTTTATTGTTCAGATTGTTACAGTTGTTCTTCTTTTTTCCCCCCATAGCTCCCCTCCTCCCAGTTCCCACCCCATCCTCTGTCCCC